>APFE030735705.1:303048-325936 GCA_000404065.3 Pinus taeda | reverse complement strand
GAGAATATCACTTTTACTTTAAGAATTTAACATTACCATGAACTACATATCAACACTAGGGAAAAAGTTCACTTCTATAACTTTAGACAGGCATCTAGAAGCAACTAGAAGTCACTAGGATAACCTAAAAATAAATTAGAAAACAAACAATTTTTTTTTTTTTTAAAACACAAGTAAAAAGCTAAAACATGAGTCGTACGGCCCTGAAACGCGTTTTAGGCTATACTGGCCACGTTTTAGTTTCGTGAAACGTGGCAGTACGGCCTGAAACGCGTTTCAGGGCCGTACCAAACACGTTTCAGCGTTTCGTACTTGTTTCCGTACAGAAACGCCCCCTTGCCCTACGTTTCCTACAACATAGGTTTTAACAAAATTTTGTTGACTACCAAAGATTCCCCTTTCTATAGTACATTCTCTTCTTCTATTACCTTTGTTGCTTCCTCTTCAGTTTTTGCAACAAGTCAATTCCTCTGATTCATTCCTATATTTTCTGGGCACTCATAAGCTCTGTGTCCCAGCTTGTTACATCTGTAACATCTTATTTCTCTTCCTCTACCTCTGCCTCCTCTTCCTCTGGAAAAACTCCCTCTGCCACTTGCATCACCTTCTAGGGGTGCATGCTGACTTGAGTTGCTACTAGCTCCATCTCTAGGTGCGGTGGATCTTCCTCTACCACCTTGACTTCCCTTCCCTTGGAAAGTACCTCTATTTCTAGCAAACTGCTTCCTCGTGAGTTTTTCTTCAGCCTTCAATACCATCTGATAAGCTTCTTCTACTGTTTTAGGAGACAGCACACTTTTCTCATCTTGAATGTCCATTCTGAGACCATTCACATATCTTGCAACCTTCTCATCTGTATCTTGGATTTGTCCTGCTCTTATACTCGCTTTGTAGAATTCCTTTGTGTATTCCTTTACGGTCATAGATCTCTATCTAACACTCTACATCTGTCTAAATAATGTTTGTTGATAATCACTTGGCAAAAACTTACTTTTCAGTTTTGACACCATCTTGTTCCAATTCTTAATTGGTTGTTTTCCAAGTCTTCTTTTTTTTACCTGCACTCCATCCCACCAAAGTGTTGCATGTACTTTGAGTTTTGTGACAGCAAACTTCACCTTCTTTCCTTCTTCTATTTCTTCATAATCGAAGAATTTCTCCATGTCATTTATCCAGTCTATCAATTCCTCGGGGCTTAAGCTTCCTGTGTAGCTGGAAAATTCAAGTCTAGGCTTGGATGTTGATCTCAACACTGACTTAAAGAATCTCATTTCAGGAGTTATATCTACAGGTTCTTCTTCTTCTGCAGCTTCAGCTTCAGGTTCGCTGACATCTCCAGCATCTGCATCTCTTCCCATTTCCATTGCTTCTAATCTAGCTTGCATCTGTTGCATAGCTTCCAACACTTCAGCGTTTGCAACGGGTCTTCCTCTTCTTCGACCACCACCTCTTCCTCCAACTCTGAAAGCCATGTTGGATTTCTTTTTCTGATGCTTGAGATCTTGTTCAGTGTTAGGAGGGTGCAGGTGTAATGGATAATTGTTCAAATCCAAAAATGATTTCTGGAAGTTCAGGTGGAACTTCTTCTTGGATTTCCTTTGGTGTACCAGTCATTTACCTCCAAACTTGGTTATTCTGCTAAATTAGCAGAACTGCTTAATTTTACCCACAATATGACAACCTTTCAATTGCCACGGAATCAAAAGGAATTCAAAATTTTGGTTAATTCCTTATCATGTCCACTTTTTACACAAACATTATCGCGCTAACTCTCCGTTGTTGATCTTACCTTTCAATCCGATGGTTGTTGGTTTACCCGATCAACAAAACTAATTAGCGATCCTCCACCGTTAATCAAAGCACACTTGATCCAATGGTTAACAACGATATCGGTCGGAGATCTTGTGCAATGCTTATCCACCCGATAAAGTGGTTTTCTCTCTCCACCCAAGTGTTACGTGTCGATCGATTAATGGAATCGCTTAGAATTTCAAAAGACAGCTTACCACTTTTTCTTCACCCGATAAACAGCGACACTGATAAAACCGCTTTTCCTCCTTGAGTAACGCATGAGCTTATTGACGCGCGATGACCGTTAGATCTATTGGATCTATAGATCGGACAATTCTAGACTCCTTTGGGTTAACACGATTTTGTCAGGTCTTCTTTTCTCTGTTTTGCCAAACTTAACACCTCCACTACATTTAACTTGTCTCAAACCATATTCTCCGATGTTTTTAGAACATAACCAAATTATTTCAAAATGCGGAAAAATGCAAGATTGGCAATATAATATAGATTTTACATACTCTAATTCAAAAGCCAACTTGGAAATCAACAGAACTCAAAGATATTTGGAAGGAATAAAACGTCTCTAGGATTGACCAATTATACAGAAATACACAGAGATACAATTTCTGTAACTTAATCTTATACGGCCTAATCAAGCCAAATCAGTGAAAATCCCTTTACAATCATTCCGAACTTACATAAATACCATTTCATTTTAACAATGAGATTCTTAATCCATGGATCGAATTTGCCTAATCTTAGACAATATCTAATCTGGTTGATATTTTCGTTGAGAATCTCAACTGAATCTAAACAGCTTGAATTAATTATAAAATCACTCAATCCCTAAATCCTGGCTCAAATCCTATCTAGAAAATTTTGTAAATTGACAGCTAAAGGATCCCACTCATTTGCTTGTAAACTTTTTTTGTATTTTTGGAATAAATTCGAAGCCTTTTGTCTTCAAGCTTCATGCTCCTACATCACCCTATGATGCTATTGCGTTGCTGTTGTGTTTGCTTTGTGCCTTTCGCACTGCTGCAACACTCTACTGCGCTGCTTCAGACTTTCGCACTCTAGCTCTGCCATTGTTTCTCCATCATCCCTCGCACCAACTGACACCTGTCCTTCTGCCACTGTCATTAAGGGCTCCCGTAGCCGTGTGTGATCTAAGAGTTTGGGCACCTTAAGGACCTTGCCCTTTTTTCTGTAGCTCTCTTGACTACAGCTCAATATCGCCCCACCTCTTCTCTAGAGGTGCATGAGCACTCATGGCACAATCATCATCGTCCTCCTTGTTAGCTTGTGATGGAGTAGCCTTTGAGTCAGACTTCTCTTCTTTGCCCTTCTTCCATGGGCACTGTGTGGCGAAATGACCCATTTCTCCACATCTGAAGCATCTGACTTTGGATATGTCCTTTTTCTTTTGTTTCTGCTGCCCTTGCTGTCCAGCTGATGTGGGAGCTGCATCCTCCTCTTCCTTCTTGATTTTGATCCATTTGCTGCTGCTTCCCGCCTTGGTCAACCGTCTGATTTCTTTCTGTTGAAGAGCTACCCACATCTCCTCCCAACTGGGAAAAGAAGCCCTGCCCAAGATGCTTTAGACAAAGGTTTCCCAATCTTCAGTGACTGCATTCAAGGAAGTCCTGACCACAAATTCACCATCTGTTGTAGCCCCTACGGTAGTTAGTTGGTCACAAATCCTTTGCAACTTGAGAACGAAGAGATCGATTTCTTCTCCCTTCTCCATCTGAAACTGTCTCAGCTGACTCTCAAGAAACATCTTATGTTGAACGAAAGTTCCCTCGTACAATGTGGTCAAGGCCTCCCACATTTCCCTTATTGTGTCCTTCTCAACAATATGTGGGATCACATGATCCTTGACCTTGTCCAAGATCATGCACTTTGCTTTTTCTTGAACCACCTCGTACTTCTTGATAGGATCAGCATTAACTGGAACAACAACCGTCTTCAAGGCATAATCCTTGATGCGATTTTTATCCAAAACTGCTAGGATCCTGGCCTTTCAGATGACGAAGTTGGATGCTCCATCCAACCTATCCTAATCCCTCAATCCATCAACGACCATCTCTGCTCAAATGAATGTCGAACTGGCTCTCTTCTTCCTCTTTCGTTGCTGCCCTAAGAAAACTCAGATCTGGATTTCTTTGGCACTAGAAATCCTCTAAGGAACAAGCTCCCTCTGAATTTCGATTTCCTTCACGGAAATCCTTCTGCAAACCACTATCGAACCAACCCTCTCTGATCTCTCTTTGCTGTTTCTCAGCACTGGATCTAGATTTCCTAGCAATAAATCTTCTGAGGAACTGATTCCCTCTACTTTGCTTTTGCCCCACTAGGTACCATTTTGCTCCAACAGAATTAGAACCCCACCAACAACTCTGGATGAAATTTGCACTGCACCTCCAGCCACGGCAATTGGAGAAACGAGACTCAACAGTCTCTGCATTGGCCCAGTAACCAATGCGATGCCTTTTGCAACAACAATGTCACCCAATCAAGTTGACGCAAGCTCTGCATGAGCCTCCCTTGGTGACTGTGTCACCCTTCCTCTGCTCTCTTGGCCAGAAACTGCGTTGTCTCTGGGGACAACTGTCTTCACACACAAATTTTCCTCTGTCCTTTCACCGATGGCTTTAGTCCTTGATCTGCAATCGCTCTGATAACATGTGAAAATTTCTAAATCTAACAAACCAAAAATCCTACTGCAGTAAACTGATTTGCATTACCTACTTGTATTCTTCATTTTAACAAGTTATTTTCAGAAACATTCAGAAAATATTAATGCAGATACACTGCAGTCTACACCAATATGCAGATCAAGTATTGAAAAATAAATGAGATAATCACACAAAGGACACGCTTATTTTTGGACTAAATGTCCCCGGAAAAACCCAATGCGGGAAAACCGATGCAACAGATATGAGGGTTTTATTATTAAGTAGATTTTTGAATACAACTAGGGTGCCAAATCCGGCTCACCCAATAGAGAATAAACCCCGCAGAAGTACCTTTATCCAAAGACAGATATTTTGGCGAATCCAGCAACTGGATGAACAAACCCCACTGGTGACTACACTATCCCCAGTGTTGTGCATCGACAACTGCTCCCAGCTCTGCGCTGGAACTGCGTCACCCTCCCAGTGAGCCTTCCAGGGTTAGAAATCGATTTGTTGAATAGATGCTCAATCTGCCTCACAAAAACTGCAACGTTGCCTCTAAGTGACTGCGTCAGCCCTAGAGCCTATGCATCACCCATTCTAGAGCTATGTTGTCTCCCCCTAGTGCTACTTTGCCTCTCTGCTATGTATTCGTGGCCTTGGACAGAAGTCCCTCTGCTGAATTGCCCCTCTCTGCACTAGAAGCTTGTTGGGGCAAAGTGATTGCATGTCATTTAATTTGTCAACCTGGGGATTTTGTAAACTTGTGAAGCATGCGTGCACTGTATGTGCTAGAAATTGTCTTTCAGTTTAGATCAATCTAACTAAAAATAACGAAAACCAATTCATCTAATCTATGAAATCGAATAATGAAAATGAAATTCAACTAACCTGTGAAATAAAAAACAACTAATGTATACTTAGTTACTCCAACATTCAATTATGAAGTGTTTGTTAAAATTGGAAACTAGGGCCAAACTCCATGTGGGTCAACTTATTTATAGCAGCTGATATTTTTATTGGATCCCTCTCGTCGAGAGGTGTAGGATTGATCTAAAGATCATCCGATTCCGATAAGTATTTATGGAGATATGAATTTATTTTGATTATGGAATTATTATCAAGCCGACCAACAACTTATGTAGGCTCAAGAAGCCTAAACATCATGTCTATTCAACCTATACGTTTTTGGTATAAATAGAAGAGGATTTGATGTCATTTGGAACCTACCTCATGAGTAGTCTCCTCCTCTCCACGTCTGGGTTTTTGGTGAAGGAGAGAGACACCATGAGTGATACACTTGTCTTCAAGTGATGCCCTAGCTGTTGTATGTTACCTTAGCCGCAGAGATATGGCCGCAGTAAAGGAGGCCTCATACGCAGCCAAAGGAAAGGCCCTATCTACACTAAGGAGACTCTAATACGCTGAAATGCCCAGCAATATATGCGCAGGAGGCAAACCTTACACAGTGAGACATCCACACAGTATACGCTGTCATGAAGACAATGTACACACAGTTTTGAAACCCTATATGCTGAGCAGGCAATGTAGATATCTACGCTGTTCTTAACACAGGGCTGAAAGATTCATATGTAGTCATGGTGACATTTACTATGTTGTTCATATACGCTGACACATATACATTGTTCATATGACACTTATACACAGAGCACAGGGTCATGATAATGAAGCTGCAGTAAGTAACGAAGTTGTTGTCAAGGTAAAGGAATCCGCAGTAGTGTATGGTGCAGTTATGGCACATAGAAATCACTGACACTCTCAATGTATGTGGATCTGGCAGTGTAGATCATATGAAGTAATCCGCAGTAGGGTATGGTGTAGTCATGGCACGCAACAATTGTTGACACTCATAATGTATGTGGATCTGGCAGCATAGATCTGGGCATAGAGACTCCAATCACGCAGTTTCATGAAGACTTATTCATGGAGACAGTTAGTAGTCTATGGAGACTCTACATGATGCAGGTCATGGAGACATCAAAGCACTATCATGGATATACATAGTCATGGAAATATCCATACGCTGTCATGGAGACATAACAGTCTTAGACATCCTTGTGAAGACAAGAGTTTGTGACACTCTTTGTCTTGGCCTACAGTCATAGTCCCGTCATAATCATGATGAGAAGGATTCCAATAATCCCACAGAAATGCACGGCATAGTGATCTCAGTCATAATAAAGGATGGCTAGAATGAACTGTCTAATATCATGATGATACACATTTGTAAGGGCAACAGCATAATGATGATGCACATCTGCAAGGGCAACAGCATGATGATGATGCACATCTGCAAGGGCAGCGACATGATGATGGATAAGATCATGGACATGGGCAGCATGATGATAATCATGATTAGTGCAGTATGCAGTGGTGTAGCAAGAGGATCAGATGCAGCACGATGATAGGTGAAGGAGTCGCCCTAAAGAATCAGTTGAAGCAGAATGTCTTCAACTGATCTCATCGTTATACGAAATGATCTATGCTAGATCTAGATAAGTCAAAGTGTTGACTTCTGTTGTAAATGTATTATCTCTCTCTCTCTCTCTCTTTCTCTGCTGAACTTTGAAGAACATAAAAGAAGAATCGATCAAGGGTTTCCCCATATTGTGGGGTTTGTCCCTGGTTGGCGCCACATCTTGTGTCCTCTTGTCTTGGCTTGTCTTCTGCGATTTATTTTTATGTTCTATCTGCAGTTTATCTTTAATGCTGATGTGATTGCTAACTGTAAAAATTTAAATAAATTGCTCTAGTATAGAACATAACTAAAATTTAACATGGTATTAGAGCTGAGATAAAGACAATGCCCAAGCAAGAGTGAAAGAACAATCATCGAAGACAGTTGGGACAAGACAAAAGGATCAACGGGTTCCTCATAATTCACCCAGGGTGAAGTCGAAGCAGGGAATATTATAGACTGGCGCAGCGTAAATTTCTGATCGCCTACCTAAAGATCACTTCATTGGGAAGTTCGGATCTATGGAAGGAAAGGCAGATGCCTTGGTTGCAATAAGTTCAGCCCTTATGCGACGACCCTTATGCGAAGGAGTGTCCAAATGGCAGAGAAGTAGATCAAGGACACGACCGTCTCTTCAAAGAAAGCAAGGAATCCCAGGATCTCATTTATGTACCTGATCGCAAAAAGAACTTGGTGTCCATCTCGGAAATGGAAGTCAAAGGTTTCAGGGTGGCACTCGTCGATGGAAAGGTACGTGTTTGAAACTAGAATTTTCAAAGATGTTTTTGAGTTCAGGGTTGTAGTACGTTATAGGAAGTTCACTAGGGACCATGTCCATTGACACATAGCACCAGAGGTTTGTGAGTCAGATGGTGGCAGGGAAGCCTGAATTTAAAAAGAGCATGAAAGTACATGTTTGAGATGTACCGAAGGAAAATCTTACAAGGGGACCATGTAGTAGGTCCACAGGTTTGGAACAACCCATGGAGTTTGAGATTCATGAACGAGAATCTCATGTATATAGGGAAGAAAGCCGTCTATGGCTTGAAGAAAAACACCCTGGGCGTAGTATGAGAGGATTGATAGCTGTTTGATGAAGCTGAGATTCACTAGGAGTGAAACTGATCCAAACCATTACCGGGAGGTTGTGGATGATAGACCTCTCATACCGGCACCTTATGTGGACGAACTATTTCTGACAGGTGTAGACCCTCTCATTTGCAGAAGTAAGAGGGAGTTGGATTCCCGACATATGTTTTGCTATTAGCATGGTGAGCTCATATTTGGTTGAGCCTCACTGGATTGGTGCCAAGAATCTTTTGAGATATCTTCGGGGCACAATCTCTCATGGATTCAGATACACTGCCAGAAATATGAAAACTGCATGATTATTCGAATGCTAACTGGGCAAGGAGTGTGAAGGATCACTAGAGCACTTCTCAATGCTAGTTCTCTTTGGATTTTGCTTCGATATCATGGATAAGCAGGAAGCAGAAATCAGTTGTCACAAGTACCGCTGAGACTGGACACATAACTACGAGTATGACCTCGTATGAAGTTGCCTGGTTGTGGAAACTCTTCAATGAGTACACATGATGAATACCACTGTGATTCTCTGTGACAACCAGAGGTGGGATTCAATTATTGAGGAATCTTGTATTCAATGATTGCTCCAGCACATAGACATCAGATACTGCCTTATTTGGGATATGGTGAGTCGATGAGCAAGGAGGCTCCATCGCACTGAGATGATGTACAGGTTGCTACACTTTGTCAAAACCCCAGGGAAAGATCAAATTTGTTATTTTCCCGAACGACTGGAGTCGTCGAGAGACCCTTGTACAAGGGTCCTGCGTGTTGCATACATTGAGCTCTAGGAGCTCTGGGGGCTTGCGGTTCTTACTGGAGCAACATATGACCACAAGGTGACTCACCCTCCCCTGGTGGTGCACACTGGAACAAGATGATTCGCTCTCCTGTGTAGCAGGATGATTAGTTCTCCTGTGAGGTCTAAATGATGTGTTCTCCATGACAATTATGTAGCAGGATAATTAGCTCTCCTGCGAGGCCTGGATGATGTGTTCTCCATGGCGATTGTGTCGCAGGATGATTAGTTCTCTTGTGAGGACAGGATTGATTAAGTTCTCTTGTCAAGGCATCCTACCCATGCAGTCTGGGACTCATGGGAAGTACCTCTCATCTGATCAATGAGCAGGGAATTGAGGATAGTGACCATAGTAGTACCGATGGACGCATCATTGTATCTATCGTACTCCCTATGCTAAGATGACCTTCATTGATCTAGGATCAATGATACTGGTTTGGGACCAGTGGTAGGAGTTGTACCTACTATGATGCTGACTTCGGGTCGGTTGAGACTGGTCTGGGACTAGTGGTACATACTCTAAGACTGACTTAGAGTTCATGGAAGAATGGTCTGGGACTAGTGAGAGTGGTACATGCTATGATGCTGACTTCGGGTTGGTTGAGACTGGTCTGGGACCAGTGGTACACTCTATGAGACTGATGATACTGGTCTGGGACCAGTAGTAGGAGTGGTACCCATTATGATGCCGACTTTGGGTCGGCTAACACTGGTCTGGGACCAGTGGTATGCACTCTGAGACTGACTTCGGGTCAATGGAGAATGGTATGAGACATTCTCAATCAATTCTTCTTCTTCATGGTTCAGCAGAGCTAAGTTGAGTAGAGCAGAGCCAACAGAGCTGAGCAGAGCCAGCAGAGCAGAGCAAAGCTGAGCAGAGTTGAGCAGAGTTGAGTTGAGCTGAGCAAAGCAGTGTAGGGCACTGATGGTAGAGACAATATAGTCGGACATATGCATCAATGGATGGAGTTCTCCCTAGTTGAGAGGGAGTGTTAAAATTGCCAACTAGGGCCAAACTCCATGTGGGTCAGCTTATTTATAGCAGTTGATATTTTTCTTGGATCCCTCTCGTCGAGAGGTGGAGGATTGATCTAAAGATCATCCGATTCCGATAAGTATTTACGGAGATATGAATTTATTTTGATTATGGAATTATTATCAAGCCGACTAGCAACTTATGTAGGCTCAAGAAGCCCAAACGTCATGTCTATTCAACCTATACATTTTTGGTATAAATAGAAGAGGATTTGATGTCATTTGGAACATGCCTCATGAGTAGTCTCCTCCTCTCCATGTTTGGGTTTTTGGTGAAGGAGAGAGACACCATGAGTGATATGCTGGTCTTCAAGTGATGCCCTAGCTGTTGTACGTTACCCTAGCCGCAGAGATCAGGCCGCAGTAAAGGAGGCCTCATACGCAGCCAAAGGAAAGGCCATGTCCGCATTAAGGAGACTCTAATACGTTGAAATGCCCAACAATATATGCACAGGAGGGAAACCTTACGCATTTAGACATCCACGCAGTATATGCTGTCATGAAGACAATGTACGCACAGTTTTGGAAACCCTATATGCTGAGCAGGCAATGTAGATATCTACACTGTTCATATACGTTGTTCTTAACATAGGGCTGAAAGATTCATACTTAGTCATGGTGACATTTACTATGTTGTTCATATATGTTGACACAGATACGATGTTCATATGACACTTATACGCAGAGCATAGTGTCATGATAATGAAGCCACAGTAAGTAACGAAGTTGTTGTCAAGGTAAAGGAATCCGCAGTAGTGTATGGTGCAGTCATGGCACGTAGAAATCACTGACACTCTCGATGTATATGGATCTGGCAACATAGATCATATGAAGGAATCTGCAGTAGGGTATGGTGCAGTCATGGCACGCAGCAATTGTTGACACTCTCGATGTATGTGGATTCAGAAGCATAGATCTAGGCATAGAGACTCCAGTCACATAGTTTCATGAAGACTTATTCGTGGAGACAATTAGCAGTCTATGGAGACTCTACACGATGTAGGTCATGGAGACATCAAAGCACTGTCATGGATATACACAGTCATGGAAATATCCATACGTTGTCATGCAGACATAACAGTCTCATGCATACTTGTGAAGGCAAGAGTCTGTGACACTCTGTCTCGGCCTACAACCATAGTCCTGTCATAATCATGATGAGAAGGATTCTAGTAATCCCATAGAAATGCACGGCATAGTGATCTCAGTCATCATAAGGGATGGCTAGAATGAACGGTCTAATATCATGATGATACACATCTGTAAGGGCAGCAGCATAATGAGGATGCACATCTGCAAGGGCAACAGCATGATGATGATGCACATCTGCAAGGGCAACAGCATAATGATGATACACATCTGTAAGGGCAACAGCATGATGATGATGCACATCTGCAAGGGCAGCAGCATGATGATGGATAAGATCATGGACATTGACAGCATGATGATAATCAGGATTAGTGCAACGTGGTGCAGTATGCAGTGGTGCAGCAAGAGGATCAAATGCAGCACGATGATAAGTGGTGGAGTCACCTTGGAGAATCAGTTGAAGCAGAATGTCTTCAACTGATCTCATCGTTATACGAAATGATCTATGTTAGATCTAGATAAGTCAAATTGTTGACTTTTGTTGTAAATGTATTATCTCTCTCTCTCTCTCTCTCTCTCTATTGAACTTTGAAGAACATAAAAGAAGAATTGCTCAAGGGTTTCCCCAAATTGTGGGGTTTGTCCCCGGCTGGCGCCACATCTTGTGTCCTCTTGTCTTGGCTCGTCTTTTGCGATCTATATTTATGTTCTATCTGCAGTTTATCTTTAATGCTGATGTGATTGCTAATTATGAAAATTTAAATAAATTGCTCTAGCATAGAACATACCTAAAATTTAACAGTGTTACCTTCTTGAGATGATGTGTAAGAAACTATTTATACTTTAACCTCTAATGTCCTAGAAATCAAGTAAAGTGTGCAAAAAATAACTCAGTGATTGCATGTATAAATATTCAACCATTCAATCTTGAAATATGATTAAATCAATTTCTTAGAATGATCTTTACGAATATTAGTTAATGCAATTAAATGAGGATTTTAAAAGCAAATATAAAAGCACGAAAAAGTAAAGCTCAATGATTGCATATGTTGAACATTCAATCACCCAATTTGAAGTCACCTTCTTGGCCTGATCTTTTATTCAATTATACAATGAATTGATAGTTTGATCTAAGAAAGTAAATAATAGAACATGAAAGGAAACTAAATAACTATGAGCTCTTGCCTCAAACTTAATCCAATGGGAAAATACATAAATCTTTCCTATTGAATTTTTTTTAGAAAAACAAAGATTACACAGTCATTCTAAAACTAATACTAAGAAAGCAAATGAACTTTAATCTATAAAAGCAATTAAATATCACACATTTTAGGTAGTTGATCTAAAAGCGTGAGAGATGGTAAATCGAGATGCTCCATATGTAAGCAAAACCAAGTCAAAATGAAGGAACATTCATGAGTAAGGTGCCACAATCTAATTCTGTATTCAAAGCTTGAGCATAACTCCAATTTTACACATGAAAATTATAGGAGAAAACTTTCCTTATTTATACAACAAGATGAGAAGTTATCTCATTAATAAGAGTCCATGAATCTTTCCCCATATCTCTAGAGTTACAATCAAAATAGGAAATGATAAGACATGTCTTTTTAGAGTTTCAATACAAATAGGAAATTAGACACATATCCTCATGGTCCCATGATCTTCTCCACTCAAATTCGAATTTTGTTTTGGGAGGCCACATAAGGGTCTTCTAGAAGCTTCTTTTTGATCGACATATGTCAACAATCTCATCCCACTTGTTAGGTATAAGCATATGCACATTATTTTCTAATTTTTAACCATAAATTCACTTAAAAATGCTAAGAATTAATAAAGTTTGCAAAAACATAAATGTGACTCGATAATGATAATGGGGAAGTAAATGTAATGAAATAGAGGTGGAGTGAAGGTGACAATGTGGAAGTATAAGTGAAAATGTAAATGGAAGTGAATGACAATTTCAAGGCCCAACAAAGCTCACTCTGAAATTCTCAGCAAAACACGCCCCAGAATTTTGATTTTAGCTTAAGTGTTGCTCTCCCTGTGTGTGTTCTCCAACTGACCCCAAGTCTTCCTTTATACTTTTCCTGTTGAGAAATCAACGACTGTGATCTAATCTCTAATCAACGGCTAAGATTAAATTAGACTTGATCCTCGTCTCTTAGAAGCTTCTCACCCATATTTTCATTAATATGTTAATTTTCCTAAGTTTAGACTTAGGAACCCTTTAAAAATATTAATTATTTTAATAAAATACAATCCAGGTGGCATTTCTCTAAACTATTTCTGGGTCTTGGAGATCTCATGTGTTCTAGGCCCTTCACAAAATTTCGGAGCTAAAGCACATCCGATGCTACCCAAAAATCAACAAACTTGTCCTTCAAGAAACAACCTCTAGTAATTACTAAACTTAGGAACCTTTTAAAAATATTAATTATTTTAATAAAATACAATCCGGGTGGCATTTCTCGGAACTATTTCTAGGTCTTGGAGATTTCATGTGTTCTAGGCCCTTCACAAAATTTCGGAGCTAGAGCACATCCGATGCTACCCAAAAACCGACAAACTCGTCCTTCAAGAAACAACCTCTAGTAATTACAAGCTTGGCCCAAAAATGACTGTATAACATGGAATCAAACCCACTATAGCTTCAGGTGATTGTTATGCTCTCCACAATCTGAAAGGATCAAGTAACTGAGGCACCAGACTATAAAATCCTACTTGGAAAACCTTCAAATTACTCAATAAATTTCCTTGACTTTGCTATTAAAATTTTCAGAGGCAACTTTCATCAAAAAGTTCAGAGGTTCACTACTGTAGGTGTTTTCTCAAACATTTAATTTCAACAAATGTACACAGTGGATAGTAGGTATTTCAAAATAACTTCCTTTGATTTCACTAATACATTTGAGGATTCAGAAAATTCACAGAGAGTTAATACATGGATTTCACCACAATAAAGACAACAAGAACAGCCACCTTTTCCTTTCTCTATGTATATATATTTGAAATATAATGGATTAGAGGAACCCATGTTTTAGCTCCAATAGGGTGCCCTTCAGTTTATTAGTCCTTCCTGTGGGAAAACAGTGTTTTTATCGACCTTCTTTATTTGACAAACCCAGCAGGATCCTATCCCTTCAACACGTCCCAACCACATGGAGATGGCACCAACGACTCTTATGATCGGCCAACTGGAGAAATGGATTGATATTCAGTGTGTTCTAGCCCAAAAACTTAGTCTCTGGCATTTCACGTATGGCAGCTATCCGTTTTGACTACAATCTAAGCGCTCACCCATCAACTATAGTCAGTTACGATGCACACTCCACTAGTACCAACAATGATCAAAATATTGTTGCAATTAGCCTTGACAAAACATTATGCCGATTTTCCAGCATTTGAGAAAAGTGTACAATCACCACAAGGAAGAATATAGCCATCCTCTATAACTTAGAATCAGTCCCCGACAACCAATATCGCTGCAATGAGCGATACCATTGTGACCAATATAATATCACGGTCCAGAATCATTGTAGAGAATGAGATCGGTTCCTCACAGCAAATGATATTAGGAAATATGACTGTTATATAGAAGAAATCCGCACAAAGAATGCAAATTTCTCTTTGTAATACATAACCTTGATAATCGCTAATCAATCCCTTTGAAGCGACCATGGCCCTACTAAAAAAATCGATCCTCCCAAGACAAGTCGAGCCACTGGAAACAATTTTAGCTCGGACCACTGATCAAAATATGCCCCTTGTGGAGATAATACTCTTAGCGTTGGAGTTTTTAATGGTCATGGCCTATCATACACAGAACAATACGCCTAGCTTATAAAATCTCATCCTGGATGAAGCAGAGTCTTTACAACGAGAGGAAGTACGCCCACATATCAAGAATTTTCCCTGGCAATAGAGAAGATTACACCAGAAAGATGATGCCCTTGTTTCCTTGAAATTATTAGATGGATTTCTAAACTTTGATCTGTTAATTTATCATAGCCTGCAATTCATTCCTCCAAGTGTTCAAACCTCACTTTTGAATAATTTTACTTCACGACAGTCTAAAAATTTGATAAATAATTCCATCGCTTTGTAAAATAAATGATCACGACCCCACAAATAATATTTGGCACTTAATTGAAATTTGGTGTTGGCCCTTTAAAAAAATATTTGATGGCCACTTAGAATAACTTTATAAAATTTGGCCCCCGCTTTCCTCCATAGTTCGGCCTTCACCTGTTTGATTGGGCTTGAAACCCGAATAAAAAAAAAATATTAAATTGACGTCAAAATTAAATATGAAGTTTCGCCTCCACTTTGAGAAATCTTCCATGACCTCTCATAAATTTGACTTAAAAGTTTGTGGAATGATTATTAAGCCGTCAACCATATCAAGGAGATTTGTTGAGCACATTGAACATAATTTTTGTAGAATAGATAATGCCTTCGACAATTTTTTTTATACAACAAAATTATGCTTTTGGCATATTCAAAACAAACCTTCAACAATCTGCAATTAAAACCGTCAGGTTGGCAGGAACACCAGCTCTAATACCACTATAATATCCCTAATGGAAAATTTAATAGTAGATACCAGAAATGAACCCGAACAACAACATAATAGAAAATAAACACGCAGTTGACGAATTGATACACAGATAGATGAAAATAAAAATCACTGAGTCATTTTATTAATCCACTAGAAAGAGTACATCAACATGAGGAATAGTGGAACCTGAGCTTGCCAAGCAAGTTGAGCAAACCCAAAAAAGATCTCTAACCTAGATGATGAATGACCTTGGCAATGATGTAGACGACCCGACGAGAAGACTGTGACAAACCTGCTACTGCAAAACTACTCCTCAAAACTCCAATGAAGCACTGTGATATTTTTGAGTGAAATCTCCTCAAGGGCGTTAGGTTTTCGTCCAACACCCACTAGCACACCCAAGGGTTTCCATCTTGAGCTTAGAAGTTGGGAACTAGGTTCTCCAAACCTCATCAATAGAAAATAGCAATAATCCAAGATGTACTTTAATGGCCTCCTCTTATTTTTATAAATATGATGGATCCCTCTAGAAGCTCTTATTTTATTATTATTTTAATCATTGAGCACATGTCCCTTAAGTAAAATATATTTTTAATGGGGGAAAATGGTAAATTGGCCACCATACTCTCTTTGACCACTGGAAGTCACTTATCAACATCTCATCTTGTAAATCTTCTCGTTCTAGTTCCAACGAGCTATTACACTGAAGTGTTCTATCAATTAATCTCCCCAAAATACCACCTCGAACGTAGTTAATTAAGTTAGGGCCCATAATAATGCTAATTTTTGAAAGTTGTCAGAATGCGAGGAAACGAAAGGCAAACTGTGCAGATGATGAAATATGCCAAGCGAATGCCATCAAATCCCATAAAAACTCCTCAAAATTCCCTCAGTACCCCTGATGACATAAACTTGCTCCCATGACCTAGCCATCCCCTTCCCTGGAAATCCACCCTAGTTGTACTATCCAAGAAAAATGAAAATGGGGACATTATATGAACTCTGGTAAACGTAGTGAAGTATAGTAGTATTGTTAAAATTGGCAACTAGGGCCAAACTCCACATGGGTCATCTTATTTATGACAGTTGATATTTTTCTTGGATTCCTCTCTCCAAGAGGTGTACGATTGATCTAAAGATCATTTGATTCTAACATGTACAAATGAAGTTATGAATTTATTTTGATTATGGTCAAATTGTCAAGGTCGGCCAGCAAACTTATGTAGGCTTAGAAGCCCAACAATCACGTCTATTCATCCTCAACGTTGCATATAAATAGAAGGTGATTTAGCCTCATTTGGACACACTCATCTTCACACTTCTCTCTCTCTCCTCATTGATTGGGTACGGATTTCTAGGCCTCTCTCTCTCCACACGTCTGAAATTTCAGGAGGCTGAAATTTCAAGAGACTGAATTGTTGGATAGTTTGACCAGCGTTGATTGCAGCTAGGGCTGACCGCAGGTGCGCTATTTGACCATACTTTGACGGGTTGAATTTGACTGTTTGATAGCTGTTTTATCTTGTTGTTTGGAGGCCAAAGTTTACTAAAGTTGACCGGTTTGTTGAGGGTCAAATCTGCCCTGTTGACCAGCGTTTTACTTTTCTGGTTAGGGCTCTCTTGCTGCTGTCATAAATGATCAAATTTGTAAATTGTACTATCTCCCTCTTTGCTGGACTATTGAAGACTATAAGAAGAATTGATCAAGGGTTTCCTCACATTGGCTGGTGCCACATCTTGTGTCCTCTTGTCTTGGCTTGTCTTTCACTGTTTATGTTTATGTTCTATATGCATTTTACTATCATGTTGATGTGATTGCTAATCTAAATATTGATATTGAACTAATAAGAAATTGAAGTAAAATTGCTCTAAAGCGTAGAACATACCATTCTTGCCTAAAATTAACATGGTATCAGAGCTGAGGTGAAGACAAAGCCCAAGCAAGAGTGAAAGAGAAATCACCAAAGACAGTTGGACAAGGACAAAAGGTTCAATGGGTTCCTCATCCTACTTCTCGACTGAAGACAAGCTCCATGATAAATCTGACTATCATGGATGGAAGATGTCTCTTGATTTGACCTTGGAAGAAAAAGAAGTGATGGATTATGTGCAAGGTAAAATCCCTGAACCTTCCTCAAATGCACCGGCTGTTACGAAGACCAAGTACAATAGGGCTGAATTCAAAGCAAAAAAGATTATCATGGATTCCATTGACAAGCATCTGGTGGCCTACATCTCCGAATTGAAGACCTCCAAGGAGATCTACGACAGGTTGGTCGACATGTTCAAGGTTAGTAATGCTAATCAAATTCTATTTCTCAAGAATAAGTTGAAAGATATTTTGAAGGGCAAGGACGAGGATATTCAATCCTATTTCTTGAGGATTACCAAGATCAAGAATGATCTACTCTCGATTGGAGAAGTCATTCTTGACAGGGAACTTACTCTCACCACCCTTCGAGGGCTCCCACCTGAGTGGTATATATTTAGAACCACCGTCCTCAACAATGATCGAATTCAAAGGTTTGAAGAATTGATGTCGAGATGCATTCAAGAAGAAACAAGAATGGTGGAGTAAGAAATGCCTTCTAATAGAAGCAACCCCACTGCATTCTCCACTCATGCCAAAATGAGAAATAATGCAGGGTCTAAAGGTCATTTCCATGGAAAGCCAGGATCTAAGGGAGGAAAGAAGGGCAAGTGCTTTGTTTGAAATAAGTTTGGTCACTATGCAAGGGGGTGTCCAAATAGAAGGGACACATCACATGATGATGATCACAATCATTCCACAGGCAACTTCAACAACAACGATCAAAGGAATGGCAGGTCCAATGGTAAAGAAAAAAGGAATGTGGGACATCAAAGAAATGGTCGAACCTCCAAGAAATCAAGGAACTCCAGGTATGAAGAATCCAATGTTGTTAACAATAAGCAAATTGAGTACTATCTTATATCGTCCCTCTCCACTGCCTCTCCTCAAGACACTTTGGGAAATTGGCTAATTGGTAGTGGTGTCTCGAGGCACTTCACCAGATACAAGGAAGCCCTCTCTAATCTGATAGAAAATGAGACAAACTTGGAGATCATCCTTGGAGATGATGCCACCTATCCTGTGAAGGGAGTGGGGAATGTTACCCTTCAATTGAATCAAGGTAACACTATTCATTTGCAAGAAGTACTATATGTATCTGATCTCATGAAGAACCTGGTGTCCATTTTAGCAATGGAGGACAAAGGATTCAAGGTGGCATTCATTGATGGAAAGGTAGGTGTTTGGAAAAGAAATTTTAAAGATGCTTTTACTCTTGGGTTCAGGGTTGACACTTTGTATCAAGTTGGAGGAAGTCCATTGGGAGCCATGTCTTGCGACACATCTCTACAATCTGAACTATGGCATTGGAGGTTTTCCCATCTTCATTATAAGGCCCTATCCGATGTGAGATAGATGGTGACAGGTATGCCCGAGTTCAAAGTAGAGCATGAAGGTGTATGTTTGGGATGTGCCGAAGGAAATCTTACAAGGGGACCATTTCCCTCAAGTAATAGCAAGACCACAAGTATATTGCAATTCATCCACTCCGACATATCTGGTGTGATGCCCATAAACTCTTTGGGAGGATACTTATATTATCTCACTTTTATGGATGATTATTATTGCAAGATCTGGATTACATGTTGAAGAAGAAGGATGAAGTGTTCACCTAGTTCCGACACTTCAAAGCCTTGATCGAAAACCAATCCGAGAAGAAAATCAAGATATTGAGGACTGATAATGGGACCGAGTACGAATCCAATGAATTCCAGGATTATTGCAGAGAAGCTGGCATTAAGAGGGAGACTGCAATGCCATACACTCCTAAGCAGAATGGTGTGGATGAAAGGAAGAATCGCTCTATTGTAGAAACAATTCGTGCCATGCTTCATGATCAAGGCCTTTTGAAGTTCCTATGGGCTAAAGCTGCAAATACTGCCGTGTATGTTCAAAATCGATGCCCTCATCAAGCATTGGACTCCAAGACTCTTGAAGAAATGTTCAATGGTAAGAAACCCTATGTCTCTCATTTTAGAATTTTTGGAAGTCCTGTATATTTTCATGTGCCAAAAGAGAAAATAAGCAAATTGGGTGCATTTGGGAAGAAAGGAATCTTTGTGCGCTATAGTGAAAATTCTAAGGGATATAGAATTTATGTGGCTGGTCAAAAGGAAGTTGAGATAAGTCATGATGTCACCTTCGACAAAGATATGGTCCTTTGGGAAGATCAACAACCTTCCTATCCTAAGGAAGGACAAAGAAGCTGACATCGGAAATCAAGGTGCAAAAGAAGACAAAACGATGCCTGATGGTGATGAACCTATGGATCCTATTGATCCTCCTCCTCATGAGCCCTCCTCCAAAATGAGACTCTCGTGGCTTAGGGAGACTCTCGAAGATGCCAAGAGACACATT
This sequence comes from Pinus taeda, assembly GCA_000404065.3. Classification (NCBI taxonomy): domain Eukaryota; kingdom Viridiplantae; phylum Streptophyta; class Pinopsida; order Pinales; family Pinaceae; genus Pinus; species Pinus taeda. The sequence goes on along the minus strand of APFE030735705.1, from coordinate 305,968 downwards.
GCACCAAACAGGACTTTCCGTGAACGCAAGAAGCCGAACAAGTATCAAGGATATTTAACTGCCATGAGCACTATCATCAAAATGAACCTTCATCATTCGAAGAAGTCGTGAAGCATCAAGTATGGAAGAATGCTATGAATGAAGAATACGAGTCAATTACGAAGAATGATATCTAGGATGTGGTCCCTAAACCCTAAGACAAATCACTTGTTGCCTCTCAGTGGCTTTACAAAATCAAGCATGTAGCTGATGGAAGTGCAAAAAAGTTCAAGGCTCACTTTTTTGCTCGAGGCTTCTCTCAAAAGGAAGGTGTAGATTACGATGAGATATTCGCCCCCTGTTGCCCGATACACCACCATTCGCTCGATCATAGCCCTTGCTGCCTCGCAAGGATGGAACCTACATCAGATGGATGTCAAGACCGCTTTCTTGCATGGTTCAATCAAAGAGGAAGTCTATGTGGAATAACCCGAGGGGTTTGAGGTTCATGATGGAGAATCTCATGTATGCATGTTTAAGAAAACTCTCTATGGATTGTATGAGAGGATCGATAGCTATCTGATGAAGCTGGGATTCACTAGAAGTGAAGCCAATCCGAACCTTTACTTAAGGTTGAAAATGATAAACCTCTCATTCTGGTACTTTATGTGGACGACCTCTTTCTGACAGGTGCAAACCCTCTCATTCACAAATGTAAGAGGAAGTTGGCTTTCGAATTTGAGATGAAAGACCTAGGACCGATGCACTATTTCCTAGGGGTTGGAGGTCTGGCAAAAGCCAAGTGAAATTTTCCTCTCTCAAGGAAAATATGTTGTGAAGATATTGGAAAGATTTTGGATGGTGGACTACAAGCCTGTGACTACTCCGATGGAACTTAACTTTAAGAAGTTATGTGGTAGTGTTGCTGGACCTGAATTGGGAAATGCTTTTGAGTATCGTCAACTCATAGGAGCACTGATGTTCTTGGTCAACTCCAGTCCAGACATATGTTTTGCAGTTAACACATTAAGCCAATATATGGTTGAGCCTCATCATATACATTGGATTGGTGCCAAGAATCTTCTGAGATATCTTCGGGGCACAAGCACTCATTGATTGAGATACACTGTCGGAGATGTGAGGCTGCATGGTTATTCTGATGTTGATTGGGTTGGCAGTGTGGTGGATCGCAAGAGCACTTCTGGATGTTGTTTTTCTCTGGGTTCTACTTCAATATCCTGGATGAGCAAGAAGCAGAAATCGGTTGCCTTGAGCACTGCCGAGGCCAAATACATAGTTGCTAGTATGGCCTCCTGTGAGGCTGTTTGGTTGAGGAAGCTCTTCAGTGAGTTGTTTGGACATGTGTTAGATACCATTGTGATTCTCTGCGACAACCAAAGTCGGATCCGATTATCAGAGAATCTCGTGTTTCATGATCGCTCCAAGCATATAGATATCAGGTACCACTTTATTCGGGATATGGTACAACGAGGAGCAATAAGGCTCCATCACATTGGGACTGATGAGCAGGTCGCCGATATTTTGACAAAGCCCCTGGGGAAGGTCAAATTCTTAGCCTAGATTTGGCTTCAAACCAAACTTCACCTTCAGATCTGTAACCTGTATTTGAAAATAAAAACACCGAGAACGTAGATAGACAAAAAATAAATAAATATAACCCTAGAAACCCAAGTCAAAAAACCCAAAAAAACTTTACGGATCTATGCATAGGAATGGCAGATCTATCAAATCTGGCGAGTGTCAGTCCAACTCCGCTTCCAAATCTGATAATCTAAGGCTCTTAACAACCAGATTTATCAATTTAGCACAGAAAGAATTAAATTTTTAAATTTCAAAGAAAGTGCTTAGCCCAAAACCCTTCATGCATCACCAATAAAAATCTTATGATAAGCCCGGGATCAAATAAAGCTAGGCTCTTTAGGAAAAACGAATTAGGAGTTGGTTAGTCCAATTGAAAACTTCCTCGAATGCCCGATGATCTGAAAATCAAGACTTTCCAGCAAAACTCAATCTAACCATTAAAATAGAGGAAAAAAATGATAATAAATTTCAAATAAATAGAGATACCTACTATTACAATCAAAATTTAGATTATCACTTAAACCTCAGCGATTGAGCAAGATACCTGTACTGGATTCACTCTTCAGAAACTGTCATCAATGGCTAAAAAAATTTTATGCATGAAAATGACACATTTTATAGTATTTCCATGAAAAGTAACACCGGCGAAAAATTAACCACAATGTCTTTATTATCAAAAAAAGGTTCCACGAGAGCTTTTACCTTAGCACACGACTCAGAGATCGAATGGATCAACTGACAAATAACCTCCTATTTAAAGATAAATCTTCCAATGGCTTATTCAAGTGATCTTCGTCAAAGCATGTTAAAATTGGCAACCAGGGCAAAACTTCATGTGGGTCATCTTATTCATGGCTGATAATATTTTTATTAGATTCCTCTCGTCGAGAGGTGTAGGATTGATATAAAGATCATCCGATTCCGATAAGTATTCATGGAGATATGAATTTATTTTGATTATGGAATATTATCAAGCCGACCTACAACTCATGTAGGCTCAGAAGCCCAACAGTCGCATCTATTCACCCACCAGCGTTGTGTATAAATATAAGAGGAAGTTTCCTCATTTGGACTCACTACTCTTGTCACATATCTCTCTCTCTACTACACAGATACGAGTCTCTTCTCTACTGCACTGAAATGGGTCTCTCTCTCTCACACGTTTGAAGCCAGAAACTGCTGAAATTGAAGCTGCAACTACAGAAGTAAAGTTTGACTTGCGAGGCCTACAAGATCTCTTTGGAACTGCATTGTAGGTTCATCTGAACCTCCTCTGAAAGCCGCAACTTCTGGTGGTGGAATGAAGTCAATCCGATGAACGGTTTGCAAGATATCGACT
>APFE030735705.1:266889-298657 GCA_000404065.3 Pinus taeda | reverse complement strand
CTTGTCTTGGCTTGTTTTCTGTCGATCGTTTAATGTTCTATCTGCACTTTACTTTATGTACATGTGATTGCTAATTGGTGGAATATAATAAGAAAAAGAAGTAAATTGTTATAAGCATAGAACATACCATAACTTAACAAAGCAATCTCGACCGTTGATGAGGATTAAAATTTCTTTTAATCTCATTCATCGAAATATTAAATTCTTGAGGAAATTCGAATTTTTCAATTAAATGCATTTTAATTAACTCAAAAATAAAAAATTGAGTTAATTTCCTCAAAAATTTGATTTTGACTTAACTCCCAGGGACCAAAGGCTTAAAATTTAGCAAAATAATTAATTCACCTTAGCCCCGAGACCTTTTAAATTTTGAATTTTAAAGGACCCACGAATTTTGCATTTGAAAAGTTAAAATCTACCTAGTACCTAGAATTAATTAAATTTCTGGCTTGGGATTTTAATTAATTTTTGGCCAGAAAATTTAATTAATTAACCTATGAGGGGATAAATTATTTTTCCAACCCTCAAGGCACTTTACATCATAGTTTTCATATCTTTTACATCATAAAAGGGAAAACCCATTTGTGATAGACCCTCACAGACTACTCATTTCTGCGACACAAATATAATCCAGCAGACCAAGCAATTTGTAATAAAATAATCTAACCAAATAGTTAGGATTATTCCCAAATCACTTTTACATAGACTCGATCTATAACACTAGGACTCGCCTAAGATCCCAGTGACAAGATACATTCCGGCTTTGGGGTAAGATTGAAGGAAAACTCTGCGAACTATTCAAAAATGGACTGGTTAGACAAAAAACCACCCAGAATGTAGATCGCCACCAGAAAAGTAGGTTTACCTAGGCAATTACATACATGACACAGATCTGCTGAGATTATTTACATCATATACATGTAGAATGGGTTTACATTGTAACATGATAATCAGGTTGATGATGATAGTTGAATGACACGGACACATCGATCAGTGGCTATCCCTTTTTCAAAAAGGGGGGTGTATTGCTATGGGTCGTTGACACGTAGTGGACAACAGGTTCCACAAGAATGATAATATAATGAGGGTAGATTCAATCTAATGATTAATCACCCTAACACGAACCTTTTATGATTCAAAATCCTAGACAAAACGATGTTAGTAATGTAAAGCAAATTTCAAAAGAAGAATGATCGTACCTTTTACATGAAGAGAACTTTATAACAAAGCTTATAGTCTAAGACATACCTTTGAGTTGTTTCTTAACAAACCTTGTATGGCATCAATTCTTGATGAGCTTCCCTTGCAACAAAACTTCTCCCATGCTTTAAGTCTATCCTTTGAAGTTTCCTTCATAACCCTTGAGTATTTAGCACGCTTACCTAACCGAGAAAAATATAAAGAAAAATGTTATTAGCATACATTACAAACAAATCTTGATGTTATGAGGAAACCAAAGTGGAGGCTCCCTCTTAATTCAATCTTTCGGAGGGAAACCTACAACTTTATCAAAACAATTCAAAAATGTTCTAACAAGACATGTTAGATCTACAAACTCTAGAAATCAAAACATAAAGGAAACAATTCAAAACTTCGAATAGAAGGATATGTAAGGGTTATAGTCCCTAAGAGTCCCTAGCAAATAAGTCTTTGACTTCAGATTCTTCCATATTGTTCTTCTTTGGTGGAGCTTCATCGACAATATTTGCTTGATCCTTATCTCTCTTTTTATTCATTGGACTCTCTAGACAATGACTTTTGTAGTGACCCATCTTGTGACAATTGTAACATTTGATCTTGCATAGGTCAACTTTCTTCTTTGGTCATTTGAACTTCTTGAAGGTTCTCTTCTTCTTGTGATGAGTGGAATAGGCAATAGAGATGTTTTCTTTTTCACCCTCGTTGTTTACTAACGATATTTCGGCTTTTTCTTGACTACATGCATTCCACATTTGTTCAAATGTTGGAGTATCCTTCCAACTATTAAGTCTTGATGCAAAGGCACTCCAAGATTTTGGTGGTCTTAGAAGGGCAGTGATTACGAGCTCCTTTTCTGGGATAACTTCATCTATTGCTTGGAGTTCATCTCTGATTCTGGATATCCTTATAAAATATGATAAAACGGTATCATCACTTGTCATCTTAACAGTTCTAAGTTCATTCTTGAGGGTTGCTATTTGACCAATGTTCTTGATTGTGAATAACTTTGAGAGAGCCTCAAGATTCTCAAGCAAAATTTATGTTGGATATGTATGGAATTAGGTTATCCTTAACTCCATCCACTATTTGGTTCGTAGCCACGATTTCGATTTCTCTAAACTTTTATTTTTCTGCATCACTTGATTCATCAGTAGGCTTCTTGATTTTTCCTTGAGCAAAATACAAAACTTTGTTCTTTTCGAGAATGAGGTCTATTCTTTTTCCAGGTCCTATAGTTGGAAGCTGCTTCTAATTTGTTTTCTCCTTATAATTGATCTTCAGGCCACCTTTTTCTTTTTTATTCACCTTAGCTCCAATACCATGTTAGAAAATCAAAAAGGAAAAAATATTTTCTTTTGTTGATAATTACTTGTGATTTCCTTGAGTTATTATTATCTTTCTTATGTTCTTCTTTTTATCTTAGTTCATCAAGCAATTACCAAAACCAAAACACGAAGATCAAGAACACCACTTGTAGGCACATAACCAGGGAAAAACCCCTATATAGGGAAAAACTTAGTCAATAACTCTTCCTTCAGTGATTCAAATGAGATAGTCCAAGACCCTAGACCAAAAGACCTTCCTCCACCAAGTCATCCTTCCAGTGAGACACTGTGACCTTCAATAGTCTCTTCTTGCCCAATAGCTACAACCCAGCATCAACCTAGAAATTTTGGCCCAACTTTAGAATTTCAGCCTCCCCAGCGACTACAGACTTTCGGCTCGTCCAACAGCTTCACAACTTCACACATATGGGAAAAAGAGAGAATTTTGTTTGTGAGAGACCTTCTCCTTCGTTAACCTTCTTCTTCTTCTTCCTTGAAATTCAAACTTTTTCTGGCCCCAGAAGTTGCAGATGGAATTTGTTGTGAGTGAGTGACAAATGAGGTCAAGTTGTTGCCTTTATATAGTGATTCTGCTACCCAGTTTAGGCCGACCTGTCCAGTTTGAGCCCGACTTGGTGGAGGAGGCCTAATTGACCTATTTACAACAAAATAAATTTCCTTTTTGACAAATAAATCCCAAAAAGGGTTGTTTACAATATGACATGGACAAGGACACTTGACATAAACCCTATAAGCCTTCAATGGAGGCTTTGACCTAAAAACAATTGACCCAAGCATGAAACCCATGCTTTAATAAGTCAATTTATTTAATAATAATATTTTTTTTTTGATAAATACATTTTATTATCACTGAAGTCCAATTATGAAGACCAACACTAGTTACATTCTTCAACAACCTTGAAGGTTGATGCAGCTAAAAAAGAGTTAAAATCATATCATAGCCACAAGCAAGAAACAAAAGAAAAGAATATTATAAAATGCAGAAGATGGCCGAGACATTATAATAGCATGTGGGAAAAATCCAAACTTGAGCTCTACCTCTTATCATTATGGCCATCACCGTGGTTCCTAGTGCCCATGAGTACTCCCACATCATTAAGGAACCCATGCACATCCCAAACCCTGGTGGGCGATGAATTGCTTCACCTTAAGGGGGTAATCACTGATTACATCATACACAACATGCTCTCATTTCTTGGAACCCTGAGCAATAATACAAAGAAAATCCAAGGAAAGGCAAAAGGAAAATGATGAAGAGTGGAAAAATAAGGGTCGGGGTAGCTCATGTATCCACGATTGCTCCCTCCTACATCTATATCCCAAATATGTAAACATTCCTTATCATTGCCATGCTTGTACCCATGACGTTAGCCCTTGAGACCCCTGTGTCCCCATCCTTCTCATCATTATTCACATGACCCCCCTATCATTTGAAGGATGTACCTTGGACCTGTCTTTCCCCTTAACCGTTGGGAACACCTAATAGGGTCGTTTATTAACCACTCCTACCTAGGGAAGTAACACTACTTCAAGCTCAAAGCCGCAAATTTGGAAGGGAAACCCCATATGAAGTCTCATTGTGCCCCTGATAATCAAACATGTTTCGCTTAGATGCACTAATAAATTATTGTGCCTAAAGGTAGGGAGGCACATTGGACATTATATGTAATTGGAAAGTGGTTTCATCATGGGTTGGGCTACTTAATTGGGGCCCAAGTCCACCAACAGGGAAAATTTTAGGGGCTAATATTCTCAAGTGGGCTAATTTTCCATGCTTTTTCTAAAAAAGGATTTGCTAATTTCCATTTTTTCTAAAAATTATTCGGCCAAATTTTACAGTATAAAATTGTTTTACCTTAAAAATCACCAAAATATTATATAGAGACTACATAGAATTATTAGAAATTTGAATATTTCTACCAAAATATTGCCAAGCATTTTATAGATTGCATATTATGGACTAGTTATATTTGCCAAAGTTTCTAAACTTTAAAATAAATTTCCATCCTTAAATTTTTCCTTGTCCACCAGGTGATCATACTAACACAACAGGGGATGCGTTGAGAGCCATGAGACTCCATCATGTGCAGAGCATCATTTCACACCATGGGCGGCCTCAACACCTTCAACGGTTTGTTTATTGCCCCACATTATTCACGAGAAGATGCGCTTGGACCAGTGTGCCCAACAGGTGTACCATATATAGTGGCAGCTGATCCAAGGCCCAAAGGAGTTTTGTCTCACCCTTGAGACATGGGAGGGCAGGAACCATCATCCGATCCCTCATTTAGAGCATTATACAGGCTTATATATCATTAGGAGACCCATGAGACTAGCGTTTGTGCCCCAAAACCATTTTGGGGTCCCACATGATGATGGCTTGCATGGAGAATTAGGGGCCATCTGCGAATTGGTGATTTATCGAGCCCTCTCTCTCATCTTGGCACCTAGAGGACTCAACATGGCCCTCCAATGACCCTACATCAACATGATGTCATCAACTCGGCTAGAATTTGGAAGGCTAATTTATAATTTGAAAAAGCTAATTGGTCGGCTTGTGACCTAGGCTTGTATCTTGCACATTTTTATAATGTTAGGGGACCTTAGTTTACTAATTTGACCTCTAAGGTCTCATATAAATAGAACTCACTTTCATTTGTGAGAGATCATCATCACACTTGGATTAGTTCTCTTGTAAAAGAACCCGCACATTTTCTTTGGAGCTATTGGAGACTCTTTTGATACATTTCGATGTGTGGAAGATGTTTCACTTTTCTTCTTTGGAGCTTCTTCTTAAATGATGGATGGGCATATTGCATGTCTCTTTGTAAGTGTGTAATATTGATGGAATTTTTCTTTGAAAGTTGTTTATTGTATGGAATTGCTTTTTTACGATATGTGATTTTGTGCCCTAATTGTTGAAGATTAAATTTGGAAAGCTTTTCTAGTAGAGTATTGCATATGTTATCCAATGAAAGGCATGTAATGAATGTTCCTATTGAATGAATCTCTTTGAATTTTTCATGAAACTCCATTGTATCTTGAAGAGGGTAAATGTTGGAAATTGGTACCTAGGGCATCGATTTCGAGACTCCTTAGAAGACGTTTTATCTTATCTTGATTCTTAAGCATCTCAAGACTCCATTGCCTAATGGACTAGGCACTAGTCCAAGGATTTTGGTGATCAAACTCCTCTTTCTCCATATTTTCTCCTCCTAAATTTCGGTCCCCTAAAGGTAGGGCGATAATATAGGGCTTGCAACAAAATTTTAGGAAGGTGATTTTTCGGAAATTCAAGGGTCCAAACATCAAACTCGGGGTCTAAGCTACTTATGCTCCAATTTTGGTGAGCATCTACCCGTGTTTTACCCGTAAAATCTCTTGCCCTAGGTGCCACTCCAAGAGGGAAAACCTAGCTCTTTCTCTCTCACCTTGGTGACTTCTTTGAGGAGGGTTTTATGAGCTTAGTATTCATTAGAATAAATCATAAGAAGCCCTTTCTTCTCTTGGGCCTTGACCTTGTGAATACCTATTACCATCGAGAAACCTCAAAATCCTAGGTCTTGTGCCTTCTTTTCCAGGGTTTTTCTTAGAGAGCGGTTTGCTTCTTTGAAGCTTCGTACCTTATTGAGTCTCTCTTCGAATGAGCTCTAGCTCCATCACCTTGAACCTTCAAATCTAGAATATCTATTATAGGTGATCACAATCATACTAGGACTCCTCCCATCAGTGAAAATCCGTAAAAAGCAATGGACCTTGGCTGTGGTGATAGTGGGCTATTGTTCCATTGTTGTCACTTAGTCTAGTAGTTGTCCTGTAGGCTTTTTCCTCTTAGGTTGTTGCTAGATTTTGTGGTAACAGGGTCTAGGTGTCATCTTGAAGAATCATCAAATCCAATGTAAAGTCGTACAACGTCCTAGGTGCAAGAGGTGCCCTAGTACATGTGTTAGATGTTATTGCTGTTAGGAGGCCCAAGAGTCTCAACGCTTCACCTATTTGTGCCAATATGCTTCTCTGGTGATTGGGTTACCTATGGAAAGGTGCCAAGGACCTAGGTTGTTGAACCACCTAACAATCACAACAAAGATTCTAGTGAAAGTGACTAGTCCTTATGGACAAAAATCATTAAGGCATCTAAGTGAACCAAGCTTGAGTGTCATGGCTTATTTAATACTCCATATGAGGATCCCCTTCGAAAATCAGAGCCTTGAACTCACAAGGATGTTTTCTTTCTAGGTAGGAATGGCTAAAAGACAACCCTATTAGGTGTTTTCAGCCCCTAAGGGTAAGAAACATTTCTTCAAAGCATCCTTCAATCACTAGGTGTTAGTGCATAATAATGATGGTAATGGAGAGAATAAGACTTCATGGTCAATTGCCATGGTCAAAGGGATCAGTTGATGGGGGATCCACACCCTGGTATAGATGTGACGAAGGAACAACCATGGATGTATGAGTTACCAACTCAGACTTTGTTTTTCCACCCCTCTTATGTGCCTTTTACTTTTTCTTGATTTCTGTTTGTATTATCTCTTATAGCTCAAGGGTTAGATCTTGCTTTGAATGATATGGCAATTGTATTACCCCTTAATGATGAGTCAATTTATCGCTCATCGGGGTTGGGACATGAAAGGATTCTTTCTTTTGATGTAATGGAGCAACATCAGGAACCAAGTGATGGCCATAATGAGTGAGGTAGAGCTCATGCTAGGCTTTTGCCCAGGTGCTAATTTGTACATCTTTGACAATCTTTTGTATTTTGATTTTCTTTCTTTTGTTTTTATTGTGGCTGTGATATGCTCTTTTTGTTTCTTTTAGCTGCATCAATCTCCTAGCGCAAGGTTTCCGGGCCCTACCCAACTACATGAACATATGGGTGCCAAATCTCAAAGAACCAATGGTCAGTTGAACCTGAAAAATGGAGATGTGATATGGGCTTGTAATATGTGATTGAAAGTGCTAAGTATGACATAGGGATAGATGGAACTATGCTATCTCAATCTGGGCTTCCCATGTAGTGCCCCTCTTACACCCATTGGGCCATTACAGAAGGTCCCACTAGACTAGGATCAAAGTTTAACCCCCCATTTAAGGTGAGCAAACAAAATCACAGTCAAAATCCATCTTTCTTCCATATCACCCATAATCCATACCAAATGGCCCAAAGCCAATCAAGCATAAGCACCTGATTGCAAAATGACCAAAGTACTTTTTAGTGGAAACCCACCTTTGTTCATGTGCTCATGTCGGATGGGTGAAAAGCAAATGGCTGATGCAAGTGCTGGATATATATGGCATATCTTCAGCTAGTGGTGGCTGTTAGGGGCTACTGGCTTATGTGGCTGACCAGCTGGCTGTCAAGAATATGAAAAAAACTCTCCTATAGGGTTTCTGATTTTGGTGGGTAACAAGGCCACTATCCAGTTAAACCTGGAGGAATTGATATGCCTCAAAATATATGGGTTGTATTTAACAGTTTGTTAGGGTTTTCTCAGTCTTATTATAATTTTATTGAGCAAGTTGTTAAGTTGTTACAAAAGACACATTGAACTTTAACCACTCCCTAGTTTAGTAAACTGTATATATACATAAAATGAATGTATGGATGTGTGTATTTCAGCAAGATTTTTTTCTCGTGTTATTTTACTGTCTTATTTTACACTAAGCCTCTTTGGCTTCATCAACATATGAGAAGCATGTCAAGTTTCAACATGTTTTTCACTTTTCCAGATATGGGATTATCAAATGATTTTCAGGAGTTCCTTTTTAGCAATATACTTTTTCAAGCAATTATGTTTTTGCTATTTGAAAGAACCTTATCCCATTTATCTTATAATCCTTATATGAAGCGCTCTCTCCTGGAGAGTATTATTTGAAGGACCCCTTACTGGTACGCCCCCAAGTTAATGAAAATACTTATACCTCTTTCTCCTTCATAATTCTGAGAGCAGATGGAGGACAGATGTACCATGAGTTACTCTGTAAACAAACATTGGTACTGAATTCCCTGTAAATTACTACTCAAGTATCCCAAAAATTATGAAGATCACACTACTTTTATTTGTATGATTGACAAGCGCTATGTATTTCCCTTGTGCAGGAATGAGAATTGGTGCAAAGGCTGTGGATTCTATGACATCCCTAATGGAGGGAAATGCCATTAGTTTCTATCGTGATTATCAACAGGTATCAAGTGCTGCTTGGTATAAGAGATGAATTTTATGTTTTCTATTTCAGGTCCTGATAAGAAACCTTTATGTAAGTAGAGTTAGTAGAATATCTTTTGGTACATGTCTCAAGAGTGGCATGGACGAGTGTGACGTATCTTGTAGTGTTGGGAGAATCCATTAAAAACAGATGAACCCATAATGTCCACAAGGATTGAACTAAAAAATAATAAATGTTTATGACACAATAAATAATTGGTGGACGGTCAAAGAAACTGTCTTTTATAGCATCTAAGAAACAAAACCACCTCAAGAGACACAGTTATTCATAAAGAATATTAACTAGGTATATTACAACCAATGTGAGCAAATATAGTTTAATCTCTATAACTGTTTACCTTCTTGAGATCTGAACCTAGGACGGTGGCACTCTTTTAATTTTGGAAACACCAGACCATAAATATTTCTGTATGTTGGTGAATTCCTGCTTATTATTGATGTTACATGAACAAGCAATTTCTTGAGGCCTCCATATTTGCAATCCCTTATTTAGTGCACGTCTGGTAAGTGAGCTATAGATCTTCCTGAAATGTTCAGCAACGCTGCACCCTTGTTTCTCTGTTTTGTTACTTTAACGATCAAAATTTGCAAAGTTTTAATATTTGAGATTTCTTAATATTTCTGTGATCAGCAAGTTGACGACCCTCTTAAAGTCTTCATGACGGCTATAAACAAAGCTGGGAACTTCATCAATTCAGAGGATGATCGTGAACAGGTACATCAGGAAGTCGCATTTCCTTAAGAAATATATTTAGGCTTATCTTTAATTATAGAGTCTCAACGACACTTTTTCTTTAACATGCAAATGTTGTTTAATTTATTATTTAATGTTATCCATTACCGTTCGAAGTAATACTTGGCCATGTTTTTATCCTGACTGAAAAATCAGGTCATGTCAGAACTTCCTAAAGCCATTCAGAAAACGAGCTTGCTTCTGGCAGTTTTGGCGGTGGACTAATATGATATGCAAAGTTATATGACCATAGTATTAATTTCTAAGAGGTTATTGTTTTCATAATTTGTATCTTATGTGAAACATAAAATATTGTTATTGCCACAACGTTTTAAGAATATTCTGTCCACATATTACCTTTCGCTGTATTGACGTGACTGTGCCCCGCATCAAGAGCAATGACTGCCTCCTTTGAAGTTCTTCGAGGTTTGTGAGAAACCCCCTTTTGCATTTAAGGTTGAGGAATTTTATAGAAGTATAAATGCATTTTAAGTCTTGCAATATGTGCACTAACTCACATGGATATTTTCTGCTAGGATTTGCCCGGGCTGTTCACAAATAACTTGTACAATTTACTATCATAAACATTTTGGATGATTAGTCCTTTGCATCTGATGACCACGAATACCTCTTTCCTAGGCATGCTACAAAATTAAAGTTAAGTCCTCTGCTGTTGCAATTACAGTGGTTAGTAACAAAGATTAGATAAGCAATGCATACCTATTTAATCAAAGCATGACCGTGATCATTTAAAAATATTCTATTTTCTTCTCCCTTGTCCCATGAGAGAAATGGTAGAGTCCCAGCTTCTTTGCCCATTTGAAAAGGTAAAATAAATGGTAAAAACTCTTAGAAGCTCCTTAGCTTGGATGAAGTAAATGTAGTTTTGATTGGGTGTGCCAGATGGTAAGTCCCCTCATGCTAATGGACTCGTAGAAATTCTACAATAACTGTGGAATACAGTAGGTTTGGATGTGTTTAAAATGAGCGAGGATGCTTTTGCCTCCTAGTTTTTGGAGGGAACAAACCAATGCAAGAGTTATCGAACTAATCACTAAAGGGGTAAACAAAGGTTGGATTGGAAAATGGAGACCAATTACTTCGTTGAATGTGACTTATTAAAGGTAACCATTGATGCTTGAGTAAGTTGTAAAGCCACCCATTAGCCTCCCATGGGTACAAGGAATAGATTTAAATATTATATATTTTTTAGTTAATCATGGCAGCAGAATGATACTCTTTAAACAATAATTCTCTAGTGCAATGAAAGTGGATGGAAAATCATGAATCTAAATGCAAAACAAAAGTGCTAAAAGGCATTGCATGCAAACAATCACATCTGCTTATAAAATAAATCTGCAGATCTGACAACCCATAAATTCACACCATAGGACATGATATTCATCATGAAAGAAAGAAGCAAACAGATTACTTCAAGATTCACTACCCAACCATAAGCGCTTCCTCAAGCAGAGCCACTAAGGTTGAGGGTCATTGTGTGAGAAGGATATTGTTTGAATGGTAAATGCCACTTTATAAGTTTGAAATAGTGTTCGTAACATCGACATCAACAAAATTGGCAAGGGTCCAAAAAACATATTAGAAATGATCGGCGAAAAAATTCGTGAAAATCAGTAAAACTCAACAAACATTAAAAAAAAATACAAACTATATTATTTTTTTCAAAATTTTAAACATATAAAGCGATCACAGCAATAACAACGTCAAAGAAACACATTGACACATAATAGAGGTAGTGGATGCTAGCCCAGAGAGTTAGCTCAATTAGTTGAATTCTATTCATTATAATGTTGGAAATTATGGTAGCCATGGTTGGTATTTTCCTGAGGATGGATTCGCGGATACCCGGATTCGGATTAGGTTGGATGCGCCTGAGAAACCATTTAAAAACGTTTAACACACATCCCAATATTCAAAGCGCGGTTCTAAGGTTGAGGGTCATTGTGTGAGAAGGATATTGTTTGAATGGTAAATGCCACTTTATAAGTTTGAAATAGTGTTTGTAACAACGACATCAGCAAAATTGGCAAGGGTCCAAAAAACATGTTGAAATGATCGGCGAAAAAATTCGTGAAAATCAGTAGAACTCAACAAACATTAAAAAAAAATACAAACTATACTATTTTTTTTCAAAATTTTAAACATATAAAGGGATAACAGCAATAACAACATCAAAGAAACACATTGCCATATTGGTACATAATAGAAGTAGTGGATGCTAGCCAGAGAGTTAGCTCAATTAGTTGAATTCTACTCATTATAATGTTGGAAATAATGGTAGCCATGGTTGGTATTTTCCTGGGGATGGATTCGCGGATCCCCGGATTCGGATTAGGTTGGATGCGCCTAAGAAATCATTTAAAAACGTTTAACACGCATCCCAATATTCAAAGCGCGGTTCTTGCAATTCATTTTTACAATAAGCGGGAGATGTTCATATTCGCTAAATTAATACTCTGTTAATATTCACTGAATTAATATTTAGCTTCAGGTCCATTTGCTCATGGGAGAAGTTCATATTCGCTGAATTAATACTCTGTTTAATATTCGTTGAATTAATATCGATCTTCGGGTTCTTTCGCTCATGGGAGAAGTCAACAGTCGCTGTATTAATACCTTGCTTCATGTTCATTTATTCACAGGAGTTATTCCCCAATCAACGCCTAGTTTAAAACCTAGCTTGTAAATGGATCGCGGCACGCTTGCTGGGTCGTCCCACGCCCTGAGAAATACTATGATATCGAAAATCAAGGGCTAACCATTCGTGGAGACATTTGACTGAAAAACGAGATTAAAGTTTTGGAGATTATTCACGTACAGATGGGAGAGCTCAACTTATAGCTTATTAATATTAATAACTGTATAATTTAGAACATATTAAAATGATAATACATATATACTCAAAAAAATTAAATTTATAATATTGTAAAGATTATATAATATTAAACTTTAATTTTATATTTTAAAGTTCTTTATATAGATATATTTATATACAAACAACACATATCTTAAAAAATTATAATTTAAAAATTAAGTACTATATTTTATATCATCTATTGCCATATGAATAGAAATATAAAATTATATATTTTTATAAAATATTAATTATTGTATATATATTAATATATATAATTTATATATTTAAAATTTTGTATTTTGACCAATTATAAAAAAAAGTATTCGCTAATGTTTATTTTCTTTGAAAGTAAGGAAACATATCAATGGCTTAAGACCTAAAGCATTGTGTAAGAGTGGAAGTCGGCCCTATTACATACCACATACAAGTTATTTTTAGATAGCTAATTTTGTCTACACATAATGATAACCATGAATATTGTAGCTGTTATCCTACTATGGAAAATATGTATATATTATATATACCTATTGTTTCCTTGTTGTATTAAGATCCTAGCTTTTAAAAAATCTAATGGATCCGCATATGCATCCAGGTCTGTATCCAAATCCTAGTAACTTAGGTATTTTCATCTTAAAAATAAATTGAAAATTTAAATCTTATTGTTGTCTCCAAAATCTCCAAAGTCATCCTCATTTTAGTTAGGTCAATTGGCCCCTAAGAGGCACCCATTCAACCCCTCTTGAAGGCCATATAAAGGAGACTATGTCTCGTCATTAGCACATGAACTTGTCTTGTGCATCTTTGATCCAACAAAATTACAGGAGGGTTGAAATTTTAAGAACTTGGTTTTTGACATGGCACTTGATCATGATCTTGGTTATTGGTTTTGTTGTTATCTTGTTATGGTTATTTCTATTGTATTGATGAATTTGGAACTCTCTCCCTCTCAAACTAAAGCATTTATGGGTTTTCCCCTTGTGGGTTTTTCCTTGGTCTCAGATCTAATTTATGTCTCTTGTCTCATTGTTTCATGGTTATTTTATTGTTCTTTCATATTTATTAATTGATGTTTTCCTTCTGTATACTTACCTAAATGATATTGAATTTCACACCTTGTGAAACTAATGTTTAATTGATTATTGAAGTAGTTATCTGTGGAAAAAAACCTAATTCTAGCACATGCCCTAGAAAATCAGCATGGTATTAGAGTGGGTTGAAGAAGCAGCTTGAAGAGAAGGATGAGTTGACAAGAGTTTGTTTTGCGCATTCGAATCAAGTAAAGTAGTTTGAAGAAGTCTATATGTTTGTTCAAGAAGGTTTGAAGAAGTCTATATGCAATACTGTTATATTTGAACTAACTTCTCCATTGCATTCATGCAAACTATTCTATGGCATGTGAGCTTTTGTATGCAAGATCTGGTGGTACACAAGGCCTATTCTCCATGATATGGAAGCTCTTAAAACATTTTTCCTTTGTGGTCATGTGGCTTAATGGAATAACCCAAAGTTAGTAAACTAACTTGGTAATAAGATGCTCCCTCCTAACTTTGTGGTGTGATATGATCTGAGGATCATGATATGAGTCTCTCTCTCTTCTGTAATGACAAGGTATGGATTAGGTCCAAAACTTGTTGCTAGACTAAAGTCGAAGTTTTTTTTTTGGAAACGTCGAGTCCGTATGATGATAAAGTCCCCATGTCTAAATTCCGAAGTAAGTATTTCATGTGAGTTTAGGTATGGCAATACGTTATGCAAGCCTCATACTTTGTTTCCTATGTCTATTGTTCAGACAACATATAACACCTAGTTTGCGTAAGTTTTTTAGACCTGTGACATCAATTGTCTAAAATTGCGAGCCTATGATACTTATTCTGGAATTCTAAAGTTTGAGGTTTTGATTTTGGATCACATTATGTGACTTTGGACCTATGTGAATTATCTTTGTGTAACATCCCCAATTTCTTAAGCTACATAGGAGAAATTTCAATTTTGACAAATTTTGGCTTTGGCAACAACTTTTGGCATTTGACTTAGGAACAAGGGAAAATCGAAATTTTGGTGGTTTGTGGAGGCCACTCTTTAAAGAATACGCACCCTTTGAGGCAACACACACTTGTGGAGAGAGAAAGATAAGAGGAAAATCGAACTAGAGGGAAAAAGGGGCCCACAAAGAGAAAAGGAGGCAACAAGCATAAATAGGGGGTGAGGGCCAACATTTGGGGCCTTTTGATAATTTACAACTTAGAAATTTGTTTGCTTGAGCTGCTCAGCCAAGTTAACATCGTGTTTCTTTGCACAGGGATATTTTCGGGTGGAGATCTCAACTCCTACAGTGAACCACGAGTGTCACCCTAAAGGAGTCTTTGAGCACATCTGAAGCCATTCCAAAGCTATAGTAGTAGTCTCACACCCAGGTCTGCATGTGGCCAAGACTCTGGGAGAAATTTGCACTATTAGAGGGAGGCAGTTGTGGTGCAAGATAAATCCTTGGAATTTCGGGGGTAGTTTAGTTGATCAATTGCTAAAGATTTTGGGTGATTTGCAGGTTGGAGCTTGAGGGAATATTACAGGACAAAATTTTGTCTTTTGGGGCCTATGCAAGGCCTCTCTAGCAGAATTGCGCAGAGGCTAGTGGAACAAGGTGTTAGAAAATCAGAAAGGAAAAAATATTTTCTTATGTTGATAATTACTTGTGATATTATTATGTTTTTATTAACTTCTTTATGTTCTTTTTTTATCTTCTTTTCATCAAGCAATCATCAAAGCAAAAACATGAAGATTAGAGACACCATAAGTAAGCACTCAAGTAGGGCCAAAACCCCTTTATAGGGGAAAACCCAGTCAAAACTATTCCTTCAACAGATTCAATTTGAGATAGACCAAGACCGTAGACCAAAAGACCTTCCTTATCCACCAAGTCAACCCTCAAATTGTCCTTCCAACCTTCAAAGATCGACTGCAACAATACTACATCAAGGACAAATTTTTGACCCTACTGCATCAAAATTTTGGCCCAACTTCAAGACTGCAATTTCGGCCTTCCTGCAGCTTCAGTTCCTTCACATATGCGAGACAAGATAGAGAAAAAATTGACTTCCTTAGCTAGATAACAACTTCCTTCTACTTTGATAGCCCTTTTCTTCTTCCTTCTTGAATTTCACACATTTTTTGCTTCCAGCTACTACAATTTGAACTTGTTGAGTGTGTGTATCAAATGAAGTCGAGTTGTTTCCTTTTAGGTAGTGAGTCTGTGAGGTCAAATTCCCTTGTTGACGTAGACTTGGTGGAGGAGGCCTAATTGACCTAGCTTACATTAAAATAAATTTATATCTTGACAAATAAATCCAATGAAGAGTTTTTTACAATATGACATGGACAAGGACACTTGTCATAAACCCTAGAATCTTGCAATGGAGGCTTTAACCTAAAAACAATTGACCCAAGCATGAAACTCATGCTTTAATAATTCAATCTCTTTAATAATAAAATTTATTTTTCTTTCTTTTGACAAATACATTACATCACGACTCAAATATAATTATGAAGACTGAAACTAATTACATTCTTCAACACCCCCTCTTAACTAGGGAGGTATTCATAATTATATATATATATATATATATATAATATATTTATTAGATATATTATATATATAAATATATTATATATTATATAGGTACATGGAAGATCTCAAAATGAACTATAGAGAGTTCTAGCATACTCAGTGTTGCAGATTAGAAACCTGACCAGGGTATTCTATTCGGTTGGGACTAAGGGGACTCAAGCTTTAGCTTGTCTAGGTACCATCGAGTTTTTATGCTCTACTACCAACCCAGGGATCTAGGTGCATATCCAAGGTTGGAGCTCCATGACCAATGCCACCCTCCCTCTTTGGGATCTAAACATCAACACAGGCTGGTAAGATGTCCTCCCAAGCATCTTGCCATTAGATGCTTCATCTCTCCTATAAACTAAATACAAATATATCCATTTGTCCAAGCATGCTTTCAAAATGTTCAACCTTCTTATGGAGAGATTTACCTGTACAAACACAACTCCAATCAATAATAAATTTTCAAATATATATATACAAGTAAACACAAACCTTCGGGGCCACTTATATCATCATCAAGTTATCCATATACATCTTGTTTGAAGTTTTTCTTCTATTATTACCAAATACAACCTTAGTACTTTGCAAATCCATATGTGGTGCTTTTATTCAATCTTCAGTTTCATTCTCTCTTTAAGGCATTCACTATGCCCTCCCTCTCAATTGGGGAGATGTACCCTTTCTATCCAGGCTCCCTCTCAACTTGGGGAGATCAATAGCTTCCATCTTCATCCTTTCAATGCTTCATTCTTTCTCATGGCATCAAGGTTATCTTGGTCATCATCATTCTTATAGCTTGCTTCATCTTTTGCTTATCTTCAATTAGAAACATTTTCAACATCTTGAAGATCATGTACCTGTAAAACCTTAATAACAAGTACAATAAAGTACAAATATACAAAAGCATGAAGTTCACTAAATCATATTACTATAATGGAAGCATTCAAACATTCAAACTTTAGACACCAAATACTTAAGCCTAGTTAGGTTCATAATCAATAAGAGATACATCTTTTACATACTAAACTTTAAATTATTGCGAGGGTTTTGTCATAAACCCTAGACTCCATCTTCAAGACACAAAGGCCTTAGATATCGAAAATTCAAGAAAATAACAATTCTACTATACATCTAAGGTTTCAACAATAAACTCTATGACATACTTTACTAGGGTTTGTTCCAAACCCTAGATTTTCATCATCAAAACCATATCACTAATATCATCTAGTCCTATACTATCAATGTTTACTAGGGCTTTGTTATAAACCCTAGATTTTACAAATCAAGACATGAGTATCAACAATTAAGTTAGCATGCTTGCATATATCTAGGATTTCATAACCCTGCTCTAGCATCTCACAACAATATCTACTAGGTAAACCCAATACAAAAATATTAATACATCAAAGTTAGATATACAACAATTTCGTTCAGACTAGCATTTTGATCAGACAGACAAATATACACCTAGGGTTTCATTCCTAGGATCTTACTATAAATGTTCTAGGGGTTTTTTTCATGAACCCTAATTCACAAAACCCTAAAGATATAGGGTTTCAATACATAACTTAGACATTAACAACTAACCCTAAAGAACTAGGGTTTCTATTATAACAATACCAAAAACCTAAACATCAAAGGATTAGGATTTCTAGACTTTATCAACAACACTACGAGAACTAGGGTTTCAAGATTATAGACATGCCCTTGGCATCAAGAAGCTAGGGTTTTATAGTGAACCCTAAAGGTTAGGGTTTCACAAGAATGATCAAAATAATAGTATGACGAGGGTAGATTCAATCTAATGATTAATCACCCTAACGAGAATCTTTAAGATTCAAAACCTTAGACATAACAATGTCAATAATGTAAAGAAAATGAACATACCTTTTACTATGAAGAGAACCTTATCGCTGAACTTGTAATCTAAGACATATCTTGAGTTGTTCTTTAACAAACCTTATAGGACATTATTTCTTGAAGGGCTTCCTTTGTAACAAATTTTGTTCCATGCTTCAAGTCTATCTTTTGAAGTCTCCGCCATACACTTTGAGCATCCAACAAGCTTTCCTAACCAAGGAAAATATAAATAAAAAGCTTATTAGCATACAATACCAACAAATCTTGGTATGAGAGTGAAACCAAACATAAAAGAGGAGACAAAGAACAAGATACTTAATCTTTCGTATAATGGTAAGGGCTCCCTCTTAAACCAATCTTGAGGGATACCTATATCAAAATAATTCAAAAGTGTTCTAACAAGACATATTAAACCTACAAATTCTAGAAATCAAAATATAAAGGAAGACAATACAAGACTAAGAAGGATATGTAATAAAGGACTTAGTAATATAAGTCCTTGTCTTCCGATTCTCCAGTCTTATTCTTCTTCAGTATTATTTGCTTTTGCCCTATCTCTCTTCTTATTCCTTGGATTCTTAGGACATTGATTCTTGTAATGACCCATCTTATGAAAGTTGTAACATCAAATTTTGGATAGGTCAACTTTCTTCTTTGGTACTTTGACCTTCTTGAAGGTTCCCTTTTTCTTGTGATGAGCAAAATAGGAATTAGAGGTATTTTCTTCTTCATCTTCCTTCTTGTTTTTTAATAATGATATTTGGCCTTCTTCTTGACTGCATGCATTCCACATTTGTTCAAATGTTGGAGTATCCTTACAATTGTTAATCCTTGATTAAAAGTACTCCAATATTTTGGTAGTCCTAGAAGAAAAGTAATTACAAGCTCCTTTTCTGGTGCCACTTCATCTATTGCTTGGAGTTCATCTCTGATTCTATATATCCTTATAAAGTAGGATGATACAGTATCATCTTTCTTCATCTTAATAACTCTTAATTCATTCGTGAGGCTTACTATTTGACCAATGTTCTTGATGGTGAATAACTTGGACAGGGCCTCATATATTCCTTGAGCGAAATCTATGTTGGATATGTATGGGATTAGGTTGTCCTTAACTCCATCCACTATTACGTCCATTTCCAAGATTTAGATTTCTCTAAACTTCTCTTTCTCTGCTTCATCAGTATGCTTCTTAACTTTTGCTTGAACAATATTCCAAACTTTTTCCATGCCCTGTAGTTGGAGGCTCCTCCTTCTAGCTTGTTTTCTCCCTTCATTGAAGTTGACATAGTTCTTGTAGACAATAGGCTTCTCTTATATAATCATTTTCCTTAATTACCTTTGTTTGATCCCTTTTTCTTCCGTAAATATTCAATGTGCCTTTTTCTTTCTTCTTCACCTTAGCTCTGATACCATGTTAGAAAATCAAAAAGGCAAAAAGATTTTCTTATGTTGATAATTACTTGTGATATTATTATGTTCTTATTAACTTCTTTATGTTCTTTTTTTATTTTTTTCTTCATCAAGCAATCATCAAAGCAAAAACATGAAGATCAAGGACACCAAAATTAGGCACTCAACCAAAGCTAAAACCCCTTTATAGGGGAAAACCCAGTCAAAACTCTTCCTTCGGCGGATTCAAATTGAGATAGACCAAGAACGTAGACCAAAAGACCTTCCTCCTCCACCAAGTCAACCCTCAAAATGTTCTTGCAACCTTCAAAGATCAACTACATCAAGGACAAATTTTCGACCCTACTACATCAGAATTTCGACCCAGCTTCAAGTTGCAATTTTGGCCATTTTGCAGCTTCAGTTCCTTCACACATGTGAGACAAGATAGAGAAAATTTTGACTTCCTTAGCTAGATGATGACCTCCTTCTCCTTCGTTATCCCTTTCCTTCTTCCTTCTTGAATTTCACATTTTTTCCACTTCTAGTTGATGTAATTCGAACGTGTTGAGTGAGTGTATCAAATGAGGTCAAGTTGTTGCCTTTATATAGTGACTCTGTGAGGTCGAATTCTCTTGTTGAGGCCAATTTGTCCTTTCTTGAGACTGACTTGGTGGAGGAGGCCTAATTGATCTATTTTACATTAAAATAATATTTTTCTTGACAAATAAATCCCAAGAAGGGTCTTTTACAATATGATATGCACAATGACACCTGGCATAAACCCTTGAAGCCTGTAATGGAGGCTTTGACCTAAAAATAATTGACCCAAGCATGAAACACATGCCTTAGTAAGTCAATTTCTTTAATAATAAAATTTCTTTTTCTTTATTTTGACACATACATTACATTGTGACTCAAATATAATTATGAAGACCAACATTAGTTACATTCTTCAACATAAGGAGGTTTGGTGGAGAATTTTGTAGGAGAAAATTGTGGGAAGTTGTGGCTAATTTCTTGGGGTATTCTACAACAAATTTGGGTAGTGCGTACAGGTGGTGAAGTTGAGTCGTATGCCCCATTTTGTGGGTTTTCTGGGGTGTTGGATTGGGGTTGATTCCCTTGGTTTTGTGGAGTTGATCGAGGAGAAGCACTAGCAGCAATTTTAGGAGTTTCTGAGCATTATAGAGGGAGAATTTTTAGTTTCCTTCCAGCAACAGTAGCAACAAATTATGAGTCAACACAAATATATGGTGTGCATAATTTCCAACACTTGGGCAGTGAATTCACAACCTGGGTTTTTCTCTGCTTGCTGTAGCAATCACAAGTACCTCTTTCTTGACTATAGTGTACTTATTCAACTCAAACACTTAATAAAATGACCCAGTTTTTGGTGTCATTATTTGGGTATTTGAAATTTGTGTGTGCATGCAATTTTTGGGTGATGTTCATGTTACATGTTTTTTGCTATTCATTGTTGGATTCCAGTTAGAAATATTACAGTGGTATCAGAGCATGTTCTTGGCCACTGTGGGAGAAGGTAGCAGGTGATGCCACCTAGATACCACGACATTGTATTTCAGAGAGACCGAGGAAGAGGTCATGGTAGAGAAGGAGGGCTTGACCCCCTTTTAGACATTGAACTTGACAACAAAAGAGCACACATGGAAGGTCAAGGGTGACAAGCATCCAAGGCAAGGGGGCTAGAACCAAGTTATGTATGAGCTATTGAGAGTGAACCAATAGATGTTGAGACAGGGCCAACTCATGATGGACATGATGCAACAAATGATGGGCCTAGAAGTACATAACCAACAGTGGCCAGATCATAATGGAGATGGGAGTTCCAGAGCAGGAGAAGGAAACCACTCACATGAGTGTGTGTTTCAACGACCCCACACTCCCTTTCGTGGCCAGGCTAGCTGACCTACTATGCCACACTTTATGGATGAGCTAAAGAGGGAGAGAGAACCAAACCTTGTTGCAGATTTGGTGAACTCGCTTGAGACAGGGATTAATGAGTATGAGGGGTTAGAGCCCAGGATCCAGAGAGTCATGTCCTATGGGGAATTCATCCACCTCAAGGAAAGACACAACGCTAGAGAGGGAACATCTTATAGAGGGGGACAACATAACCAAGAGGTACAAAAGATAGGGGGGAAGGTCACACTTTCCAATTATGATGGCTCAACCAAGAGTTCAGCTAAAGCAAGGGTTCATAAGTTGGACACCTACCTCCATTTGAATCCCACGTGGGAGACTAATTCCATTTGGTTTTACACCCTGCATTTGGAGGGAAATGCGCAAGAATGGTGGTACCATGGCCTAATCACACTGGGGAGTGTCCACATTACCTCTTACACAGAGTTTACTAGGCGGTTGATTGAGAGGATTGATAGGAAGGACCCTAAGCTACACTTCAGAGAGTTGGCACACCTGAGACAGACTAAGAGTGAAGAGGCTTATATATTGGAGTTTGAGGTTGATCATGATGGTTACAAACATTTTGGAGGCCTAGTTGATTATCTTGTTTATAGAGGGGTTAGTTGATCCTCTACGTGGATGGGTGAGGGTTTATAAGCCCGCGACATTGATGGATGCCATCTCTAGGACCAGGGATATGATTGTCGCAATGCCCAAGGCTAGGGCTCCTCTAGCCCCTAAACCCACTTCTCACCAAGGGAGGAGAGATGCTAGACAGACACATAGGGAGGTTTGGCGTGGTCAACTCGATGATGAGACTAGGAGGGGACCTCCGAAGGAGGAAGTTATGTTTCACGTGCCAAGAGTTGTGGGCATCAAGGCACAAGTGCACCAAGGGCAAGGCACATTACATTGAGGTGTACTCAGATAGTGAGCCCGAGGATGAGATTGAATAGGAGGTGGATGTAGGAGATGGAGGACCCTAGTCCATGAGCAGTGGACCACCACCAGCACCTCAAGCAAGAGGCTCGATGCTGCCTACTGGAGGGGTTATTGCTTCACTTCAGGGAGTTTCAAATTATCTAACACTACATATTAGGGGCACAATGAAGGGACAACGTGTTTAAGTATTAGTGGATAGTGGGGCTACCCACAATTTTATTGATGCTTAGATGGTGGTGCAGAGAGGCATACACACAAAAGCATTTGAGGGATTTTCGGTGTTGGTGCCAAGAGACAAAACTATGCAGTGCACACGATATGTCCCTAGTATGACCTTGACTATGGGGAATTATTGTGTGATTGATCATTTCTTTGTGGTCGATGCTCCAGACACCAATGTGGTGATGGATGTCTAGTCGATGTATTCACTGGGATGAGTCACCACCGATTAGAGGAAATTGGAGATGGAGTTTACTAGACCAAGTGAGAAGCTAGTCATGTGAGGAGCATGCATTCTTACCCACCGCAAACAGTACCAACCCATCAGATGGAGGTCGACTTATGGCATGGGGATATAAAGTGGTTAGTAGAGCTTAAGATATCGAAGACGGGTTCTTAGACATGGCAGCCACACCCAAATATCCTTATGCTTTTGTAGAGACATTAGGCAATTTTTGGGGAGATTCCTCTAGGCAGGCCACCATATCATAGATTTGAGCACAATATTGAGTTGGAGGAGGGTGTACATGCAGTGATCACTGCTCCTTACTGACATCCCAAGGCGTACTAGGATGAGATCAAGGATTTGTTTGCATTGGTGCACATCAAGCCTAGTACTAGCCCTTTTGCTTCATTAGTAATGTTGGTGAATAAGAAATATGGGACCCTCTGTATGTGTATTGACTACAGGGCCTTGAACAAGAAGACTCTGAAGAACAGGTACCCAATACCTCGCATTGATGAGTGGATGGATGAGCTTAGAGGAGCCAAGCACTTCTTTAAGATTGACTTGTGTTTGAGGTAACATCAAATTTGGGTGAGAGAGCAAGACATCCCTTCCTAAGACCACATTGAAGTGCCACTATGGGCACTTAAAGTTATTGGTGATGCCTTTTGGGCTCACCAATGCACTGCACATTTCAGTCTTGCATGAATCACATGTTCTGCAATCACCTGCACAAGTTTGTTTTATTGTTTTTCGACGATATACTCATTTACAACAGGACATGTGAGGAGCATCTGCAACACTTGGAACAGGTCTTGAGCACTTTGAGGAGTGGAAGTTTTATGCCAAGATGTCCAAGTGCGAATTTGGGTTGACTGAGATGCTATATCTAGGGCATGTGATAGGTGAGGATGGGGTCAAAATCCATCAAGAGAAGATTTGTGCCATCCTTGACTGACCTATGCCTGGGAATGTGACGAAGCTGAGGGGATTCTTGGGCATATGCACATATTACAGAGGCTTCGTGAGGGGATTTTCTCAGCTTGTTGCACCCCTTATAGACCTCACGAAGAAAGGGGCATTTAGTTGGTCAAACATAGTGCAAGAAGCTTTTGAGCACCTCAACGTTGTGATGAGTATTTGTCCAGTTTTGGCATTATTGGATTTCTCACAACCCTTTGTATTGGAGTGTGACGCATCAGGCGAGGGCATTGGAGCAGTGTTGATGGAGGAAGGTCATCACATAGCATACGAGAGATGGAATATCTATGACTATGAGTGATTATACTCTATTTATGATAAGGATATGCTAGTTATAATGCATGCGCTGGCTAAGTTTCGACAGTACCTAGTGGGCAACAGGTTCAAGGTGAAGAGTGATCACTACAGTCTTCGATTCTTTCTAGAGCAGAACGAACTTCAAGAGAAACAACAAAAGTGGGTCAGTAAGATCTAAGCTTATGACTTCAAGATAGAATATTTCAAGTGAAAGCAAAACATAGTGGCATCTTCCCTATCTAGGAGGCCCACGACACTACCTATGATGGATATTACTTAGGACTGGAGGGTGCAACTCGTGGTAGAGTATTCCAAGGACTGACATGCCTGCAAGATACTAGATGGAACATTTGGAGATGATGGGTACCAAGTGATGGATGATGTGATATATCATAAGTACATGATTTACTTGGTTATAGGGTCATAGCTCAAAGAGAGGATTATGCAGACAGCCCATGATTCACCTATGGAAGGACACCCCAGATTCCTCAAAACATACAACGCCATCAGGGAGCATTTCTCTTGGAGAAGTCTCAAGGGGGATGTGTTGAGGCATGTGCAAGAGTGTGTGGTTTGTAAGAGAAAGAAGGGAGATCCAACACACTCAGTAGGTCTACTACAACCTCTCCCTATTCCAGAGAGAGTATGTCCATGGATTTCATCACAGGCCTCCCAGTTGCATAGGGGCATGATTGTATCCATATGGTGGTAGACTAGTTGACCAAGTTCGCTAATTTTTTTGTTATTTCATTCAGGCCTTCAACCTCACAGAAGGCAAAGTTGTTCTTTCGGGAGGTGTTTAGGTTGCATGGTCTTCCAAAGACCATCATTAGTGACTGGGACAGCAAGTTCATGGGGGCGTTTTGGCAGGAGCTATTCAGGTTGGTGGATACAGAGCTCACTCCAAGCACTAGTTACCTTCCCCTGACAAATGGGCAGACGTGTTAATTTTCCAGCTCAATGAAAAATTCCAACCATGGAACTAGATTCCTCTTTTCAAGACAACCAATTGTGACTATTGAAGCACTCAATTTGGATAAGGGAAAGTGTACTTATGAAGAAAAGCCCACATATGCACATTTGGACAGGTCGGCCCTAATAGGAAATTGGTCACCCTTGTAAGCTTATAAATATAAGTGACCTCAAGCTAATTTGGACATCACCAAGCATCACCTTCTTCTCTTCTTCATTGATTGGTTCATAAAGGCTTGAGGCTAGGTCGAGGAAAGTGGCTTGTACAGGTTTGAAAATACAAGGTCTAAAGCTCGCATGCTTTCTAGGGTTTTGGGGGCACAACCGTAGGCTCGTCAAAATAAATTTTTGGTTGTAACAATAGGCTTGCAAGGTCAAGGGTGTGGTTGGAAGCTCTCAGCCACATGCATCCTTCTTCCTCCGTGTAGTTGGGCTCTAGGGCTAAAATTTGACATTTAACCGCAGTTGACCGTAGACAGAAAAGTTGTCTTTGATCTATATTGATGCTAGGAACATATTTCTAAATATTGTTGGGATGATTTTGCTGGATGCTTTTTTATTGGGCTCAATGTACTCTTTGTTGAACATTTTATGACAATCTAATAAAAGAAGAATTTTCAAAGGGTTTTCCTCCTTGTGGGGGTTTTCCCTAGTCTTTGACCAAATTTGGTGTCTCTTGTTGATGTGTTGATTGTCTCCTTTGTCACTACATTTATTGCTCGATCTTCAATGACTATTTATGATTGGAAATACTAATTGTTATTATTTCTAATTGAAGAATTGAACTGGGCTAAAGTAATTGAAATAACATAGAGCAATGTGAAATTTAACAAGATGGAGATTGAAAAAAGTGGTTGGAAGGATATTTGCACAACTATGTGATAGGGAAGCATCGCGCATGGGTGAAGTGGTTGCACTTGGGAGAGTACTGCTACAACACCACTTACCATATGTCTTGTTTCCGTGCCTTTTATGGTTATGATGCACTTTCATTTACTGGTATGCTTTTTGGGGACAATAGAGCCCCAGGGGCTAGAGATTGGATCCTTGAGAGCCAAGAGATCCTCAAGGCTCTCAAGAATAATCTGCAAATGACAAAAAATCAGAAGAAAACATATGCTAACTGGCACAAAGTTGAGAGGTGGTTGAGGTGGGTGATATGGTCTATTGACGCCTCCAACTGTACAAACAACCATCACTCAAGAAGAAGGGGGCATAAAATCTCAAACCATGATTCGATAGGTCGTACAGGGTGACTAGGTGAGTTGTGGAGGTGGCCTACGAATTGGAGCTTCCACCAGGAAACAAGGTGCATAATGTTTTCCACGAATCATGCCTATTACAGCTCAAACTAGTGGGGGACCTAGGGGGGAATCCCTAAAGGGAAAATGTTATGCCAAGGGCAACAAATGGAGACTTAGCCCACTATCAACTCACCTAAGGCTCCCTTCTATTTACAGACTTTCACCGATGGGAGGAAACTCGATATATTATGGAGTCATCGGTGAAAGATAAGTCAATGAAATGATATGGAGTGACCCAAACAATCCCTTTCTCGGAAGAATGAGAAGGATAAGGCTTCCTTGCTTCCTAAGCAAGGTACAAAGTCTTCTAGGGAAAGGAAAGGAGAATTCAAGGGTTAATTTTATGGGATATGACTTATGAAGGAATTTCCCAATCCCTAAAATCCTTATTGTGATTGGTATCCAGGATGGTTCTTGCAGAATTGTCTTTTAAGAGGAATGGGACCACACAAGACCAAGTGGACCCAGTCTATGACAAGGGGAATGAGTATATCAACTAATGATGTTCTTACCCTAGATAAGGTGGGGAAAGGATCAAAGAAAAAAATTTCACTTGAGGTGTTAATTTGACGCTTCGAGGTACCACCCTTGGGGTGGCAAGTTTTGATATTGGAGCTAGGGCTTAAATTTTCTCCCAACTTCATCATCGGAATGGCTTCAAAATTGGAGAGCTTGAGGAAAGGTCAGCAGAGGAGGCCCTAGGAGATCAAACTTTTTGGAGCGCTAGCTTGTCGAGAAATTAATGCCTTAGATACCCCAACTTGGCTAGACCTAGAAGGAGGTGAAATAATGTGATTTTTGGTGACCACCTTTTGGTATATCAGTGTCATAGTCTTTGGGAGAATGGAGTCTATGATGAATATGAGCAGGATTACTTGATTCCCAGTCAAGGAGGCCTCAAGATCACATCGCTAACCTTCTAGGTCAAGAAGAAGCAATCTTACAACTTTTATCCTTTGATGTACAAACGAAATGGCTTATCAAGGTCAAATTCTTTGATAGAATTACCCCTAGGAGATTTTGTTCATATTACATGGCCCATACATTGAGAGATGTTATAATAGATACAAAATTTTACAATTTTAAGCAGTGAATGGATGCAACAATTAGCCCTAGAACAACGAAAGTCCCAATCCAATGTATACGACAAAGTAAAACAAGAGTAACATTAAAATATTGTACTTACATGTAACAATAAATATCCAACCATTCACAATTGACAAGAGAGAAGCTCCAAGAGAAAATAGACCAATGTCCACACATCAAAATTCATCCATAAAGCTCCAATTCATCTTTTAGAAAAAGTGTGAAAAATCTAAAGAGAGAAAAAATATCCAATCCAAAGTGATGCTAAAATGAATTCACAGCACTTATATTTATACACTTCTAATGAGTTTGATTTAGCTAATTAGGCCTACGTTAGCCCTACAATAAAATAATGTGCAAAATAACTAACTTTTGGTGACAATCCCACCAAACTAGCTCATAAACAAAAGAATATGTCTCTCAAGAGGTCAAATAATGAATAGTGCATGTCGTTGGGCCTTGGAGCAGGCCTAATGGAGTCCATATGTGCATTATGTGTAGTTGAACTATCGAAAGCAGCGGACAAGGGGTTAACCCCTTGTAATAACCTGTAGTGCTCTAAATGACATGTGGGGGCACACAAATGTCCTCATGGGTTTCCAAACAAATTGAAGATATTTGTATATCGCCTGCAAGGAATAGGATGATGGTGTATGTGATGCCACATCATCGTAAAAGTCCTAGATCATCTGCCAAGTGTATGGTGCAACTTTGGAGCCAACTGGGCATGATGGATCAGGTGCATCTTCCTCGTCCAATAAGTGAACCATGAGCACTCTCTAAATGGATGTGGGGATCCATGGAGTGTTGTTTGTTGTTGTGGAGGTCCATAGCTCTCTACACACACACTACATGTGCCAATGTAGTCCTCTAGGTTATGACCCCATATAGGGAGACAAACCCAAATGGAAACCACATGTAATCCTACATAAGATCCAATGCGTCTCGTGCCTCCCAACACACCAAGTCATTAAAGAAATCAGGTAAAAGAGTTTATAAACCATAGATAACAAGTGAGCACTTCATAATGGCATGTCCTTCCAGAGTGGGCTTTAGCATGTGCTAATGTCTCCCATGGTACATCCTTCAAATGGTGGTGGCATGTGGCGTAATGGTGGAATAGAGTAGGGAATGAAATGGGGCAACCTAGATATAAGGGTAGCTGATAAAAGGAAGCCCACACTTGGGTAAATAATGTGTAGGAGGGAGCGATCGTGGTGCATGGGTTACCCTAGCCTTATTTTTCCACCCTTCTTCATATGCCTCTTTCCTTTTTATGATTTTCTTTGGTTAATTGCTCGGGGCTCTAGGTAATGAGAGCATGATGTGTAAAGTATATCAGTGGATATCCCCTTATAAGGTGGGGTAGTTCACTACCCATCGGGGGTTGGGACAATCATGGGTTCCTAAATGATAAAGGAGGCTCATCAAGGGCCATGTAGGAACTAGGGTGATGGCCATGGAATGGGGTAGAGCTTGTCATGGCTTTTTCACACGAGCTAAATGCTTTTGTCCCAGCGATCTTTTGCATTTTGTGGTACAATTACTTGTTGAATGTGGCCAATTATGTTTTTTCTTTTTCTTTTAGTTGCATAAACCTCCAGGCATCATTCTAATCCTGACCCAAGATGTGGAGCAAGGGGATGAGATGACTGACCCTATGTGGACCCAATGGAGGAATGCAGACCTATGAGGGAGGATCAATTATTGGGGATGTAATGAGCGGAAGGGGAATAATATATGTGAATCAGGGAGCGGGACCACACAAACAAAATTAGGGTTTCCCATGTAGTATTATCCATAAAACCAATAGGTCAGTAAAAGAGATCCCACGGGACAAGGGTGTAAGTTTAACATCCCAAAAGAGACCTAGGGGACAAGAGCACAAACCTAGACCACTCTTTCCGCTGAATCACCCCATTAATCCATGCCCAAAGTTTCCGCTGAATCACCTTTAGGTTTGGGAGGCCCACCCTCAAACATATGATCATGACAAATGGGTGAGGGACCACATGGCTAGCTCAGGGGGCAGTAAAATGGCACATAGAGCTAGTTGGTGACTGCGAGGAGCTACTAGCTGAGGACCATCATGGAGAAAATTTTTGTCCTAGGGATATCACTCACAAAATGTTGGGTAACATTTGGCTCTAACTGGGACATGATCTCTCAGAAAAGTGGGAAATTCTATTCGAATGGGAGGTCATGAGAATACCAACAATCTATTGGTTACCGTAGACCTATTACTTGCACATATCAAAGACTAAACCCACGAGGCAACATGTTTTTATGGTGTCTTATGATCACCCATGCTTAGTGTCAGGCCATAAAATCAACAAAAAAATAAAAATATGCAAATTTTAATCTACAGCTAATCTACCATGAGAAATATCATATGTCATTAGTTCTAATGCGAAAATCAACATGCCATGCATCCTACCCTAACATTCATATGGTACAAAACTAATACTAAGTGTAATCATAAAGTCAGTGCAACCAAAATATTGTTAAATCAATATAAATATGTTAGCCTATATGATTAGTCATGTAGCCAATGCCAAAGCGAATGTGGACAAAATCACATGGATGATAAGGCCAGTGGGAGGTAAGAAAATAGAATGCCCACACATGGATGATCACGTGAGAAGAGGAAAGGAAATGATGTAATCTAGTCCATGAGATCCTCTCTTTTAGCCAAAATATAGAGATGTCAATGATTAGGCTCATAAACTTTTGATAGATGGCAACCTCAGGCATATTATTTCCATTATGGTCCTTATCATTTATGTCATATTTTATGGCCTCTATAGGATTATGATTAGTAGGAAAGTGAGACTGATGAGATGGAAAAACACGAGTAGGTTTCCCATGATGATCATACTGAAAAGGGGGGTTTATAAATTGATCATGATCTTGAGGGTGTGTCAACGAAGATGAAGTGTAGCCAATGAGGGGTTCTTCCTTAACACCATACTCAGAAGGGGGAAGAGCTCACGGTCACTCAGGACCATTTGAAAAGGGGTGAGGGAATCACTTATGGGAGACTTGAAGTGATGAACAAAACGTTAAGGCAAAGAGGAGGGTGAAGTATTATACTCAATGGGTTTTTCCTCCTCAAAATCATCCTTTTCATGTAAGGGGAAATAATGACCCTTCTTCTCAAGGGTATTGATGGATATGTCATCATAAATATTGCCTATGAGAAAGGGGAGACCACTCTCAACCTCATCTTCCTTGTCGGTGTCATAAATGGGAGAACAACCAAATTGAGGACCAACAATTTCCCATTTCTTCTTTTCAATGTGGAAGTAATCTTCAATGTCATCTTCCAAGGGGCTAATGGGGTCACCTTCTTCAAGGTTCTCAAAAGAAGATTCATTGAGAGTAATATCTATGAGAAAGGTAAGGTTAGTCTCAAGTTCACTTTCCATGGACTCATCCTTCCCAACACGTGTTCTCAAAATCATTATTTCATCATGTGGACCTAAGGAGGAATCATCTTCCCATTCATCACTTAGATCCTCAAGGTCTTGATGGTTCTCGATGAATCCTTCCTCTTGAATGCTAAATGCAGGGCATACTTGAAAATGCATAAGAAAGCCATCAATGAACTCCTCAATAAATGAGATGCTCCTAGGTTCGTGATTTTGCAACAATGAGTTATGACCATAAAGAGAACTAAAGAATAACAACATAAGGGCATCTTGGTGGACCAATTTCTCCTTTGAAGCATGTGCATTAAATCTTTCCACATGGTCAATTGCAGAGCTTGGGTCACCATCAAACACGGGTACCCCATGTACCATCCTTCTTGTGACATGATTAGGGTGCCCAGGGACACCCTAATTCGGTTATACATGTAAATTATGTAGGAGTCACCAAGTTTATTTTAAAGATGCCTAGAAAAATGCTTGCTTCATCCTACAAGCATCGACCTTAAATTTCAATGAAAAACTAGGGCTTCGTTCTTCCATGGAATCACCAATAATGATATGTCATTAGGGGAATTTTGAGGTCTGAAATGGGTCTCCTAAGAAAAATGTACAACCAAAATAAACTTTATAATAACCAATAGGATTCAAGATGATGATGTTAACCATGGGGGATGATTCACAATTTTTGGAGTAAAAAATAAAAAGACTAAAAAATAATAAAATAATAAAACTACTTTTTCAACATGTATTTTAAACTTTTCTCTCTAAGGTTTAACTCAAATTTTTGAGTAGGAGTACTCTTTGGATGCAAAATTTAATTCATCATCCAAGGAATACCCATGTTGCATACTTTTAATGGACCCTACTACACAAAAAATGAGAAATACATGAAAAAACATGATTGCAATCTCATTTTTCCTGTATTTGTCATTTTTCATGTAGCAGGTTCCATCGAAAGTATGAAACATGGGTACTCCTTGGATGAGGAATCAAATTCTACATCCAACAAGTGTTTCTGTTCAAAATTTGAGTAAACCCATAGGGAGATAATTTGAAAATATAGATTGAAAAAAATAGTTTTTTTTTTTTTTTTTTTTTTTTTTTTTTTTTTTTTTTTTTTTTTTTTTTTTTTTTT
>APFE030735705.1:212450-259655 GCA_000404065.3 Pinus taeda | reverse complement strand
TTCCACGAAAGCAAGAAACCCCAGAATCTCTTTTATGTACCTGATCGCAAGAAGAACCTGATGTCCATCTCGGAAATGGAAGTCAAAGGTTACAGGGTGGCACTTATTGATGGAAAGGTACGTATTTGAAAATATATCTTGTTAAGATGTTTTGAGTTCTGGGTTGTATCAAGTTGTAGGAAGTCCACTGGGGACCATGTCCGTTGACTCAGCACCGGAGGTCTGTGAGTCAGATGGTGACTTGTATGCCTGAATTCAAAAGGAAGCATGAAGGTACATGTCTGAAATGTACCGAAGGAAAATATTTTAAGGGGGCCATTCCCCTCATGCAGCAGGTCCATAGGCTTGGAACAACCCGAGGAGTTTAAGATTCATGATCGGGAATCTCATATATACAGGTGGAAGAAAGCCCTCTATGGCTTGAAGCAAATCACCTCGGGCGTAGTATGAGAGGATTGATAGTTGTCTAATGCAGTTGAGATTCACTAGGAGTGAAACTGATCCAAACCTTTACTCGAAGGTTGAGGATGATAGACCTCTCGTACCGACACCTATGTCTGACAGGTGCAAACCCTCTCTTTTTATAGGAGACAGAGGGAGTTGGATTCTGAATGTGGAAAGATAAGCTGCAAGCCTGTGACTACCTTAAGGATCTTAACTTTCAGAAGTTATATGGTAGTGATGTCGGACCTGATTTGGGAAATGCCTCTGAGTTTCATAAACTCATTCGCGTTGATGTTCTTGGAGAACCTTCATTCGGACATCTGTCTTGCAGTTAGCATGGTGAGCTCATATTTGGTTGTTACAAATGAGGTGTGGGATCACATATTTGAGTGGAAAATCTATGAAGAGATGGCCTTATTTAGGGAATTTCTTGCATCTAAATGGATATGCTCATAGTATAGGGTTTGTTTCTAGACCATATTTTGGTACGAAATGTCAATGGAGACTGGCAATGGTTCAAAGATGATCATATATACACAAATTCTAGCATAGGATGTATCTTCCTTGTTTAGTGGCTTTAGAGACCTTCGAAAAGTGACCCAAGGCATGCCTATTTCCTCCATTGTTTCTTCTTCCCCAAATTCTTTTGGAAGAGAGAAGAGATTTAATATTAGGGCTACTAGGAAATCCTCCTTTGTTATGCTAAATCTCTTTGTGTAGAAGAATAAATAAAAACCTGCAAAGTTGAAGAAGTATAGCCTATTTTCAAAGACCCTTGTTCTATCTTCTAGGTTGGTAAATATGATTGTGAAGAATCTTGTTACCCCTAGCTCTAGATCATTTTTTTGCTATGGCTTCCATTTTTTCTAAATCCACTAGATTAAAGCTATGTTAATGGGCCAAATCCCCATGAACTTGCCAATTAGGTGATGACCTTGCATGAACTTGACGTATTAACTTATGTGACAGTATTTTACTTCATATTTGGGATCTATGACTACCTTTTGCAAACAATGACCAAGGTTTCTTCTTTGAGAGAGACCCTTCATTCTATTCTCATGAGCATGGGGATGATCTATTCTTCCTTCCATTGCCCCTTCAAAGTGATTAGATGGTTGAGGCAAATCAATAGAGGATTTGGGGATCACATTTTGGGAGTGTGAGTTAGCAATAAGTTTGTCCCCCATGACAATATTGCTATAGGAGGGGTCCAACCCACATCTTGTGACTCTCACCATGGTCTGACATTGTTAGAAACCTTAAGCCAACGAGAGAACAATTGGGATCATTGTTATTTCTTAGATGGTAATGATGTTATATAGAGTGCACTACCTCCTTTGTCCTACTAATTTTTGCATTTGCCTATAGTAGGTTCATCAATTAAACCATACAGAGTCGATAGGTGTTCTATAAAATCCTTTGATTCATGTGAATTAAATACTTGAAATACCTTTTTTTTCTAGAAGAGGGAGATCGTCATTTCATTATATATGAAAAATGAGTATAACTACATATATGATTAAAACCAAAAACCTCTAGGAATCCAATCATAACACCCATAGAGGAGGCCAAAAGGAAAAAACAACACTGACACTATATATCCAAGATACTATCACTGAAAGTTTATGGGGAAATACAAAATTTCACAGCTATAAAAATAAACAAAATGTTGAAAAATGAGCAATCCCAAAAAGGTGACACACTATTATATCACCAATAAAAAGAAAAACAAAATTGTATGGCCTAGAGACACATTCTAAGAAAATTTAAGGGAAATTATCCAACTGGGCCAGCTGCAGATCCATAAGAATACTTGTCAATTTATTATTTCACACTAAATCCATAGAGTTTATTAATTTGAATATTTAAAATCATTAAACACATTTTGGTTCATCTTAACTTTTAAATGTTTTAAAACCTTATTTAATAAAATGATTAAACGATTACATCATATCACATTATAACTTCTTCCTCACCCTCATAATTATGTTTACACCTCATAATTATGTTTACACGGAAGGTGTTCCCTTTTGGAAGTCTTCTAGCTCACTCTAATCTACCATTTTGTTTTCTCCTTTTTGAAAGTCTTCAAGCTCGCTCTCATCTACCATTTTGTTTTCCACTGTTGGTTCGAGCAAACAACTGTCACCATTTTTTGTTGTTATGGCCATGCCCTTTCTTAATGGATTTGAATTTGCCTCATTCCAAGCACATCAGTTACTAAATTTGAGGAGAAGTAGGATCTCTGGCAATCCCGCCATTTCTGCAAGGC
Source organism: Pinus taeda (assembly GCA_000404065.3). Taxonomy (NCBI): domain Eukaryota; kingdom Viridiplantae; phylum Streptophyta; class Pinopsida; order Pinales; family Pinaceae; genus Pinus; species Pinus taeda. Next base: position 256,939 of record APFE030735705.1, on the reverse strand, counting down.
CTAGGGAAGTCCCAAGAAGTAATAGCTTTACAGGGCTAATACCAAAGGAAATAGGCAACTTGAGGGAGTTGACTGATCTATCTTTGTAAAACAACATGTTTGAGGGCTCCCTACTAGATGAAGTTGGTACCTGTACTTCTTTGGTTGTTGTTAACCTTCCAGAAAATTGTTTGCAAATATCAATTCCAGAGTTACTGGGATCTATTGTTGATCTGAACTCCTTAAATCTTGCAAACAACAAACAATTTGGTTTAATTCCAAGCAATCTTGGTGCATTAAAGCTCAATTTTCTTGATCTTTCCAATAATGAGTTAATTGGGCTTGTTCTAGATTCACTCATTAATGAGGTAAACATACATAACTTTTCCGGAAATCCAAGACTTTGTGCTAACAACTCTGGAAATGATAATGATAATAATGAAAATATAGGGATCCAATTTCTTCAATTGCATTGTTTTTTAACGAGCCGACATTATTTAAATGTTCCGTATAGCTATTTTTTATTTTTATTTTTTTGGCCGATATGAGCAAAATTTCAACTTTGATTATGGACGTACTTAATTACACATCATACTGGATTGTAGAATAAGCGTCTTGGCCCAATAATGAAAATATACTTGAGGCTTGCTTTGATTCTCATAATGAGAAAGAAGCCAAACAAATGGGAATGATTTATGGACTCATTGTTGGCACAACAAAGTTATTACTTGTGATTAGATTGATACATTTTCAACAAAGATATCGTCAAAATCCACTTAAATTGATGGATAAAAGACATAATTCTTCTTGAACCTTTAAATATTTTTAGAATCTAAGCTTCTTTGATAAAGAGATTTGCAAAGCTTTATTAGATGAAGACAATGGCATAGGAAGTGGTGGATTAGGCAAAGTGTAATGTGTCACGTTGCAGAACAATGAAATTGTAACAGTGAAGCGAATATAAACAATGAACATGAACAAAAATAAGCAAAATGGATTAAACAGATTGATAAAGGTAAAAATAGACATTTTAGGAACAATTCACCATAAAATAGAGTGAAACTTTATTGTTATTTATCAAATAATAATTCAAAACTATTAATCTATGAATATATGATAAATGAAACTTATTTGATGCTTTGCATGAAAATAATGAGGAAAAGCCATTAAAAAGAAGTGGCATGGATTTAGATTGGCCAACAAGGCATTGTATATGTGATTATATCATAGGTATACCCTACTACAATTATTTTTAAGATAATATAGCAATCCATTCATTCATATTTACACATAAACCTATGTCACAAACTGCATATAGCAATCATGAATATTTTTAAACATGGGTTTTGTCATGGTCAATATAAAAAAAAGTTCATCTTCATTTTGTTTTCATGATATGAGATGATATGTTATTGTAGTGCAAAGAAGTACATTCTATGTATATATAAATGAAAAAAAATATTTAATAAAAAATGTTCTACAACTCTAGTTATCTCTCTAACAAGTGGGCATTCTCTCTCTAAGTAGTTTGCATATCTTCTTCATTCATATCTTCTTAGCAATCACCCTGTCAATCATTTTGGAGCTTACATTTACATAATCATTAATATTATTATAGATTTATCCCACTATTAACAAATATTTAATAATATAATTATATTCCATCAAACAACCTATATTTAGTAATATAAATATAATTGCTTGAAGGTATAGTAAACATAAACATGACAATGACCACATTCATCCTATGATGTGTGTATCTACCTATCGCACAAATACGTGCACAACACATCTAGATAATAGTAACGTAATATATGTTTGTTGCATGCCCTTTCCAAATTACAAGAATCGTCATTATAGTAGGTCAAAGTAATATGCATTGTCAAGAAAATAGAGCCATAGGCATATTTGTGTTTGAGTATACACTAATCAAATTAATTTATTTAAATATAAAATGTGTTTTTCAATTGTTTTTTTTTTAAATTACATGCTTTAAGGTTATCAAAGAATAGCAAGATTATTCAATTTAGTATTTTTTATTTTAGAAAATTTTATTTATTTATGGAGTGAAATGAAATGAAATAATATTTTAAGGTTTATGAGATTAAAAATAGTTTATGAAACCATTAGTTCCTTGTTTTTCACTTTTTGCAGTTCAATTTTTTTTCCGATTCAAATTGATGATGAGCTAGCCCAACTTTCCAACAATCCCCTCACTAAAAACACAATGCCAAAAAATTGATGCTAACATGTTCTCATAACTTTCTCTGATGTCTTTGAATGCATCACATTCCAAAATGAAATGTTTTTTCGATTCCACAGTCCCAGACGTGCAAAATGTACACACCCATTCTTCCCAAGCTTCTTTAGGCCTTTTCCACCGTCCTGTTTCAAACCGAAGTTGATGTGAGTTGGTCCTTAATTGAGCAATAAGAACCTTTTCCCTCCACGAAATGCTACCTCCAATCAACTCTTTTTGTTGTAGATCACACCTAGGGTTGAATTCCTCAATGTAATATTTCTTCTTTCTACCCAACGCTTTTCCCCATACCTTTTTATGAAACTTCTCCTTAACAAAATCTTTTAGCTCCTTGCTATTTGTGGGACATGCATTGAGGTAGATATTCCATTTTTGCATCCATGTGTATTTTTGTTTCATCCATGTTTTCTTTCTTTCACTCATGCCTTCATTGAAGATAACATCAGGTCATCTACCTACTCTCATTTGCTCAATTCTTTTTAGATATCTTGTGAGCCGCATCATAGCAAATGCTTCAATGGGAGTTGCTCCTGTTTCACTTAACATTATCTCATAAAGTTCTAAACTTTTTATTTTGAACTTACTCATGATCAAGCATTTTTGGATTTTCTTAATTTCTTTCCATTTTGAGATTTCGAAAAGTTATAATTCAAATATTTAATGATTTTTTTGATTCAAAATTTAATGGATATGTATTAAAACGGAAATTACAAATTTTAATATAAAATCTAGACATATCAAGTGTTTTAATTGTTTATATAATATTATTTATTTATATATAAAAATACATTTTAAAAAAAAAATAATAATTATCATTAAAGTCATAGTGATTAAAAAATAATAATAAATAAATAAATTTTTTTATGAGAATAATTTCGGCAAAATCACATAAAAAATTATTTGTCGAAGCGTTTCGAACCAACCAGTATGATTCATCGTCAAGACAAGTTGAACAAAAACTCATCATTTCATAATCCATATTTAAAATTATGATTACATTATTACACATCAGTGTGCAACTCCATCAAAATCACCTTCATTTTCATGTAAACCTTCCAAATGTAAATTGAAACAATTTTTTCTACAAGAAAAGAAAGTGTTGTATAACAAGCAAGTTGCGTCCTTGGCATCGATGTTGATATAATTAATGCACTTCACAACCATATTCTTTACATCATTCATAAACTAGCAAGACCTGAGCGTACTTCGCTATCCAACAAAAACATAATTTATGGGCATTGTTTGTATAATCAATTATATGTATTAAGGTTTTCACCTTTGCTTTTTAAATATTGATTTATGGATAATATTTGTATAATGCCTAGATTTATTTAGGCTCTTACCTTACACATAAGTTCTGATACATATTCATATATTTATCGTACATAACTTTGAAAATTAACTTTGTATAATGGAATTATACTCAGAAATTAAAATTGGTAAGTAATATGATAATGGTATATTGGATTTACTTTAAAACAGAGTTCAAAAAGCAGATAATAAGAAATTGATGATTAATTTCTTTAATAAATATATGCTTTGAGCTTTCAAATATAGATTTCAATTAAAAAAAAAATATGCTTTTAGTTTTTAAATGTAGATTTCAATAGTAAATATTATTTTGTTAATTATATTTATTTAGTTAATATTAAATATTATTTTGTTAATTATATTTATTTAGTTAATATAATTTTTTTTAGTGTATTTAGAAAAATCAAATATATTTTATATTCAGGAAATTAAATACATTTTATATTTTATGTTAAAAGATTATTTGATCGAGGAGGATCCTCAATTTGCTCCAAGTTCAAAGGTCTTAGTTGTTCCTAGAAACAACGCCAAGCTGAAGAGAACGGCACATGGTAGTGGACAAGTCAACGCAGTCAAAAAGGTCAAAGTTCAGTTTGGGTTTGAAGGTGCATTATATTCTAAGGTGGGTGCAGTTTTATAATGGTGCAAATATATTAAAGCTATGCAAATGTTGAGCGAAGATTGTATTAAACCTAAAGTATGGCAGAGTTTGAACTATATAGTATGTGCAAATATAAAAAGCGGTGTGGAGTCTTATGATTTGAAACCCATAGACTATGGTATATAGGCGGATACGTATCATGGTGGTAGAGTTAAAGTTTAAACATATGTGACATATTAAACCAAAATTCAACATATAGTCGCATATCAAAACCTTGTTACAAACCATCAGATGATATTAATGTAGCCTCCAACACAGATCACATAATACAGATGAGTAGGTCGTCGATGTCACCATGTCATTTTCCACGAGTTGAAGCCTAGTTCCACCACCAGAGTGTGTTATAGTCACGGGTCCACACATCGACACAGTTGGGAAAATTGTCGGAGTTGGCGAATGAGTCATGTTAGATATAGCAATGGCACAGAGCATGTGGCGCAGAGGTGGCACGGTTATGTGAACAGGTCGAGACTGTCGAGGCTAGGTGCCATGGGGATGTGATCGCCGATTTATTTTATTATATGCAACATATGTCAACATCTGATGCCATGTGGTATCGAATTATCCAGCTGAGGTTATACATTTAAATACATTGGTTATATATTACATATCGCATAAACCTTTGTTATACCTTAGTGCTTAAGAAAGAAAGAAAGAAAGAATGAATGAATGAATGATGTCCACGAGGCTAAATATAGCCTATGGGATAAATTGTTTCTTCATCTGCTTGATAGCCTATGTAAATATTCTATTGCACCATGTAATGTTATTCACCTAAAGCAAAAAAACATATTCCATGTATAGCCTAGGAGGTCTGTGGGTTTGATCCTGGAACCTACTCGAGGCATTATAAAAGAATTACCATTGCACCACTGCAGCAAGAATTGAACAATGAAATTCTAAACAGTCTTTTGTGTATGTCTGTAAATGCTCTTTTGAGCGTATCTTGGTCATCCTTAGGCCTTTTTGGGAACGAAGAGTGGCGTTGGAGAGCTGAGATAGGGGTCTTCTTTTTTATAGTAACCAGCAGTGCCTGCGTGCACAATTCGGTGGTGAAATTCTATGTAAAGAACCTTTTTGGAGCATTCATAATATAACATATGCCCATTGGAAGCGGACCGGGAGATGTAGTCCAAGAGGGATGAACTCCGTCAACAAGGTTTGTTGTGTTTGCATCTTTTATTGTTGTTGTTCATTCTTACATTCAGTTCTCAAATTTTATGTTTAAGGCATATTAACAACTTAATTTCTCTCTTTCATTCACATAAATGCAACCTTAGTTAATGTTATTGAAATTGCGCAAATAAGTCATGTAGATTTCATATTATATTTTGGTATCAGAGCAAGGTTGATCATGTTTAAGCAAGATATTTTCCAATGTGAATGTTGTCTAGATCCAGGTCACAACGTGGAGAAGGGAAACTTGAAGAGACAAATCCATAGATTGGAAAGAGGAAAGTCATTCAAAAGATGGCAGGTGAAACAAAAGGAGAAGCTCCCGACACAAAAAGCGAGGAGCAGAGCAATTTCAACCGATGTTCCTTAATATGCAACAAATGATTGCATAACTTTATGAAGACAAGAAGACTAGAGATGTAGCTTCATCTTCTAAAGGCACAAAAGTGAAAAAGGGAAAGGAAAAAGCTTATGGTAATGAACCTCCTTCTCCTCCATTTTCATCTTCTTCTTCTTTTTCATCTCCTGATCATTCAAGTTCATATTTAGATTCCAAATCAAAGAAGAAACATAAAAAATCTCATTTTCTAAAGCTTAATGTTAAATTTTAATTGACCATGTCAGATGAATCATGAAAAGTTAGATAACTAGATTAAACAACTTGAAGTATATTGTAGAATTCAGAACATTGTTGATGATTCTGGGAAGATTCAATTAGCTACACTTAGAATGGGGGGAACAACTTTGATTTGGTGGGAATGTAAAACTCAATCGGATTTAAAGCATAAAGGTAAAATTATTTCTTTATGGTTTAAGTTTATTAAAGCTCTTAGAAAGAAGTTCTATCCTTTAGGATATATGCAACAGGTTGTAATAGATTGGCAACATTTGAGGCAAGGTAAAGGATAGAGTATGCAAGAGTTTACACAAGAATTCAGGAAAAAGGATTTAGCACTTAACATTCCATTAAACACATAGGAAACTTTGTTAAAGTATATTGGAATTTTGCACTCTTATTTGCAACATACATTGCTTATGTTTAATCCAAGTGACTTTGATTAAGTGTTTGTACAAGCCATTCATATTGAATAAGGTGGCAGACCTTTTCAGTTCAACTTTTCAAAGAAACCATTGAAGCATTCAGAAAACAAAGACTCCAAAGACAACAAAGGGAAGAGAAAATCAAAGGGGAAGAAATTGACAACAATTAATAAAAGAAAGAGAAAGGCCTACTTGTAATCATTGTCAAGCGATTGGACATGATGAGTCCAAGTGTTGGAAGCTTCAGCCAAAACTTAAGCCAAATAAGTTCCTTAAGAAGAAGGGTGAGAAGAAAGCTAATGCTACAATCCAATAAGACTTTGGATCCGACTTCGGTGATGAAAGAAAGATAACCACTATGGGTCTGACAGGTAATCCTTCTGAAGCAAGTTCTAGTTCTACTTGTTATGCATCTTCTTCAAAATCTAATGAAGTGATTAAAGATAAGAAAAGAATTGAATTGCTTCACCTAAAGATAATACCCAAACACACTAAGATTGACAAATTATTTGACAGTGGATCAAAAGAAAATCTAATATCTGAGCAATTAATAAGGAAATTGGGATTGGAAACTAAGAATCATCCAAAACCTTACCCTTTAGGATGGTTAAAGGAAAACACTCAGATGCATGTCACAAAACAATGTCGGTTAAGATTTGCAATCACAACTAATTTTTTTGATGAAGTTTATTTAGATGTGATTCCTTTGGATATATGTGGGGTTGTGTTGGGTAGTCCTTATCTTTATGATAGAGATGCCATATTTCATAGAAAGGAGAATAAGTATCATCTTTTTAAGGATGGAATTGAATACATTGTCAAGGCACACAGAATGAAGACAAGCTTGGATTTAATCAATGTAAATCAAATGAAAAGACTCATAAGTTCAAGTAAAAAGTATGTTCTCATGTTTATTAAAGAACAACCTAAAGATAAGTACGATGCTTTTCAAGGGTGTGATTATCAGTTTAAGGACAAATTGGTTGAAATAGTAGATTCTTATAAATAATTATTTGAAGAACCAAAAAATCTACCTTCAAAATGAGAAAAACAACATGAGATTCAATTACGATTTGATGCCCCTCTTCCGAATATTGGCATGTATCGTATGTCAGTCATAGTGATCCAGGTGGATATTGGTGGCCACCCACCAATTCCACTTGGACCCCCACCATTGTTTCTTTCAATTTTTCAGTTTCCTTAATTGTAGCACATTTTACTATTTTTAGTAGTTTTTCGGGTCCTAAACTTCCAAAGCCGTTTTGAGGCCCTAAACAATGTTTTTTAGCAATCTACCGCCAACAATTTTATAATAAAATCATCTTTTTTGTCATAGTCCTCGGAGAGATCTTTCTAACTGGGTATCATGCATGTCAAATGGAGATAATATGACCAAGTCGCGACCTCGGGAGGTTGGATGTCCAACTAACCCCAACAGGGCCCATAAACTCTTGGTGTTACATCTCCTCAGGTTAGGATTTTGGTTGTTTATGGTTTGCTCTTATTGTTCAATAATAAAAAGGCCCTTAAGCCTCATTGTAACATAGTTCATAGGCATGTAGCCACCACATCTCTTCTCAGAGATAAGCTACCATCACCCGAGCTAACCTTATTTCCATTATGTTTGTAAGCATATTTCGATATATGATATTAATAAAATAAAGTGTTATTTCTACTGCATCTTTGTATTTATGGTTATATCTGTAATTTGTTGCATTTATGTTTAAATCCGGATTAGTGATATTAGAGCGATCTGCTCTTTCTCTTTTGTTATTTGCATGTCCCCAACGAGGTCAAGATATAAGGAGTTAGGGATTGAACTAGTCAAAATTTTGCAAGACCAGCCTCGCAAATCCCGACGACCTCCCATGGCGAATGAAAAGAAAGATGAGTGGACAAGAGATCCTATGAAAATCTTGCTCGAATAAGCCCTTGAGCGACAAAGGAATGCGATGATGGACAACTTTGCCCAGATCCTTCAACGACTACCCAAGGGTGACGCATCTACTTTCGACAACTACTCTAGAAGTGCCGCACCCTTTAAGGTACAAGTTAACTTTGACATTCCCATATTTGAGGGTAAAATAGATGCAAACACTGTAGAATAATGGTTAAATTTGCTAGAAGGATATTTTCCGTTCATGATTATTTCCAGTCGGGAAAAGATCACTTTTTCACTTCTCAAAGTAGCCCCCCACGTTAAGGACTGGTGGGAAACCTACTGTGAGTAGAAGGATGAAAGTACAAACTCATTGTTTTCAGTCGCACCCACTTGAAACTCGTTCCGGGATGCCATCAAGGAGCAGTACTACCCTGTTGGGAGCTATGAGGATAAATACATAAAGTGGACAATGCTGCGACAGGGAAGGGACCAAGATGCATCAGAGTTTACCAATGTTTTTCATACCCTTCGCACGAAGTTGGGTATCAAGGATTCTAAGAAGCATTTGGTTCTCAAGTACCGCGGTTTCTTGCACATGTACATCTAGGACGAGATGGAATTCCTGGACATCATTTCACTTGGCACGACATACTGATATGCTGTCAAGATCGAGCAAAAGTTTAAACAGAAGAAGCGAGACTTTGGATCTGTGAATTCGAAGCAAGGGAAAGGTGCCCCCCAAACAACAAAAAAAAGGATAAAGCCAAGGCGGGGCGACCCAGGACAACCCGCTAAAGCCACAAGCAAAGAATAACACCACGAAGCCAAAGAAGGACACGGGAAAGTGGTGTGAGTTCCATAAGAGCTCTACCCACAACACAAGTGAGTGTCGGGCCAAGCAGTCACTAGTGGCCGAGCTAAAGGCTTTGGAATCAGATGCATGTTCCGACTCTGAGTCAGAACCCAACAAGGAGAATGACAAAGGGAAGCAGATTATCGATGCAAAGCCCAACGCCACCATTGCCACCACGAAGATCCAGAAGGAGGAACCTAAAGATCCAGAGGAGGAGGAGCGCCTCTTCCACTCCCAGATGTGGGTAAACGGTTCCCGGCTACAGTTCATTGTCGACATCGGGAGCCAAAAGAACCTCATTTCGGCAGAGCTCATGAAGCGGCTAGGCTTACCAACCACAACACATCCACAACCGTACACCATCGGGTGGCTTCAACAAGGACATGATCTTCGCATGAGCTAGCAGTGTCACCTTCCATGCAATAGCAAGCCCTTCATGGATGAGGTATTATGTGACATTTCTCCCCTTGATGTTTAGCCATAGTTGGGAAGAGCACCTCCACCACATCCGACAGGTTCTCCAAACACTACGACAACACAAGCTATGTGCCAATTTGGAGAAATGCACTTTTGGCATGACCCAAGTTCAATATCTAAGATACATTATTGATGAATAGGGGGTGCATGTAGATCCAGCCAAGATCCAAGTCATTCAGAATTGGCCAGCTCCAACCACTCTGACAGAGCTCCGCAGCTTTCTGGGTCTTTCCAATTTATACCGCAAGTTTGTGTTGGGATTCTTTCATATCACTTGGCCTTTGAGTCAAGTCACCAAGGGAGGAGTGAAAGCAAAATTATTTTGGTCTAAATCTCAACAAAAGGCATTCACAGAGTTGAAACATCGCCTCTTCTTTGCACCAATGCTCACATTACCAGACTTGTAACAACCATTTGAGATTGAGATAGATGACTTTGACTATGCTATTGGGGCAGTCCTTATTCAACAGGGGCATCCAATGGCATATCATAGTGAGACATTTTCCTACACAGTCTGAAAGTATCCCACTTATGAAAAAGAGATGTATTCCATTGTGTAGGCCTGCCGACAATGGAAGCATTACATTTTGGGGAAGGAAACGGTCATCCACACAGACCATCGGCCCCAACAGTTCATATAGATGCAAGGGAAGTTGCAAAATGATCACTATCATAAGTGGTCCACATCCCTGCAACAGTTCCATTTGAATATCAAGTATAAGAAGGGAAACACCAATAACGTTGCATATTGCCTCAACCGACCACCGATCATGACGTTAACCACTGTGCTCAACTCTTGTGGGCATGAGACTTCTGACTGACCACTTTTTTACAAAAGAGACCCAGAATTCAGCCACACGTACCAAACGCTCTTGGAGGGTCAACAAGTTCTAAATTTTCACCTCCATGATTCCCTATTATGCCACTTGGGACACCTTTGTGTTCCTTCAAGCTAGCGTGCCAAGATGATTTGGGAAGCACACTACAGTCGGGCCGCTTGGCATTTCGGGGTTGAGAAAACAGTGGCAGTACTACAAAAGTATTTCTATTGGCCAATTCTTCGACAAGATGTTGGGAAGTACATCAGATCTTGCACTTCCTGCACCATTTCCAAATCGACCATCAAGAAGCAAGGCCTCTATACTCTGCTGCCTACCCCTATTCGACCCGGGGAATCCATCTCCATGGATTACATGTCGGGACTTCCTTCTACTAAGCATGGCAATGACTATGTTTTTGTGGTCGTCGACAGATTCTCGAAGATGGCCATTATGGCAGCCTGCAAGAAGAATATCACAACAGAAGCCACTACTAAACTCTTCTTTGAATGAGTGTGGGTACACTTTGGGATCCCACAATCTATCATCTCAGATCGGGACAACAGGTTCCTCAGTATATTTTGGTCTAGTATTTGGTCAATGTTGGACACTAAGCTCACTAAGTCCACAGCTTTCCATCCCCAAACTGATGGCCAGATAGAGGTTGTCAACATGATGATCATACCCATTCTACACATGTACAACTCAAAGCATCCACGCACATGGGATGAGAGCCTCCCCTATGTCCAGCATAACTATAACGGGCACTCCACAGCTCGATTGGCCACACTTCTTTTTAGGTGGGTTTGGGATTCCAACCACTATGTCCCATTAATGTGGCCATGCCATTTGCAAGTACTTAAGCAGATTTAGCTCATGTCTAGTCCGAAAACGATAAGGTAAACAACTTCATTGAGCACATCCAATATATCCGCCAGCAAGTCCACGACATTCTGCAGAAATAAAATGCCAAGTACAAGCAGCGACATGATCAACATCGGGTGCCACACAAGTTTCATGTGGGCGACAAAGTCTGATTGCATTTACAAAAGGAACGCCTTATCAAAGCCTATTGGAAACTTAGACCACTCCGATATGGTCCTTACACCATTACCAAGGTTGTGGGAGACAATGCATTTGAGCTCAACATTCCCCCATATCTTGGCCTATACCCAGTGTTCAATGTGGACCGCCTTCGACCATACTTCCCACCATTGCTAGACACATCAGACATTGCAGAACAACTCACACCTATAGAGTTAAATCTAGATTGCATGGAACAAGCCATAAATGATCGGATCATGGACACGTAGATCAAGCACACTCACTAGCAGAAGATCCAATTGTATTGAGTTGTCAAAGCAGGCCAACTCCTTCACCAGAGCAAGTGGCTCACCAGGGACCAAGTTCAACAGAAGTTTCATCATCTCATGGAGGAACTGAACGCAATCAGGACCATTGCTTCCGAAGGGGGGAGGAATCATCCAGGTGGATATTGGTGGCCACTTGTCAATTCCACTTGGACCCCCACCATTGTTTCTTTCAGTTTTTTCAGTTTCCTTAATTGTAGCACAATTTAATATTTTTAGCAGTTTTTCGGGTCCTAAACGACGTTTTTTTTTTACAACCTACTGCTAGCAATTTTATAATAAAATCGTCATTTCCATCGTAGTCCTCGGAGAGATATTTCTAGTGGGGTATCATGCATGTCAAATGGAGATAATATGACCAAGTCGCGACTCGAGGAAGTTGGTTGTCCAACTAACTCCAACGAGGCTCATAAACTCTTGGCATTACATCTCCTCAGGTTAGGGTTTTGGTTGTTTAGTGTTTGCTCTTATTGTTCAATAATAAAAAGGCCCTTGAGCCTCATTGTAACATAGTTCAGAGGCATGTAGCCGCCACATCTCTTCTCAGAGATAAGCTACCATCGCCCGAGCTAGTCTTATTTCCATTCTGTTTGTAAGCATATTTCAGTATTTGATATTAATGAAACAAAGTGCTATTTCTACTGCATTTTTGTATTTATGGTGATATTTGTAATTTGTTGCGTTCCTGTTTAAATCCAGATAACATAGAAAATGAAGAAATTAATGAACAAATTTAGGAATTGGTTGATAAAGGCTTCATTCGATCTAGTTCTTATCCATGTGGATCATCAATTATTTTAGTGCCTAAGAAAGATGAAACTTGGAGAATGTGTGTTGATTTTAGAGCTTAAAATAAAATTACCATAAAGAACAGGTATCATCTTCCAAGAACAGATGATTTTCTTGATTAATTCAAGAATGATGTTTACTTTACAAAACTAGATTTAATAAGTGGTTATCATCAGATTCGTATTGCAGAGAATGATATATGGAAAATTGCATTTAAGACTAGACAGGGGCTTTATGAATGGGTGCTTATGTTGTTTGGTTTATGCAACACTCCAACAACTTTTATGAAAGTGATGAATGATGTGTTTCGTCCTTTTATTGATAAGTTTGTCATAGTCTATCTGGATGATATTCTTATTTTCAGTTCAAGTTGGGAAGTTAGAAGTTTCGAAAGTGCAGTTCAGTATTGGAGGAAGTTTGTTTTTCATTTCTATTTTATTGCATCACCACTTCGTGCTTTAACAAGTTTTAAAGTCTCCTTTCAGTGGGGAGGAAAACAACAAAAAACATTTGATACTTTGAAGCAAAAAATTGTAATAGCTCCACTAGACCTTCAACATCCATTTGAAATAGAAAATGATTCTAGTAGGTATGCAATGAGTGCAATTTTTTTGCAGAAAGGAAAACCTAATTGTTTTCATTCCAAAGCATTTTCTAAAGAAGTTGCAAATTATCCAACTCATGATAAGGATGTATATGCATTAATGGAAAGTGTTAAGAAGTTACAAATTATCCAACTCATGATAAGGATGTATATGCATTAATGGGAAGTGTTAAAAAATGGAAACATTATTTAATGGGCAAAGAAACAGTGATTCATACAAATCAATAGTCACTTCAATACCCTCAATCTCAAACTAACTTGCAACAATCTTGACATTACAGATGGATGGGTTTTTTGCAGCAGGTCCACTAAGTAATAAAGTATAAGAAAGGTACAACAAACAAAGTAGCTGATATGTTGTCAAGTTCTTCTTTGAATGTTTCAGTTATTTTGCAAAATAGTTCTTTATCACATGAAAGTTACATTGAATAATATGTTGCATATATTGTTTTCAAAGATGTTTGCGAATCACTAACTCATGGTGCTTAGGTGGAAGAAGTGAATTACCATGTTCATAATAGGTTATTGTACCATCTTGGTGAGTTGTGCATAACACAAGGAGAAAGATCACATGTGATCATGGGAAGCACATTATTCTCATGTTGCAAGGCATTTTTGTGTAGGCAAGATAGTGGCATAGCTATAAAGGTTTTTCTATTTGCCTCAGATAAATGAAACAATTCACAAGTTCAAAATGCTCCATGACAAGCATCGGGTGGATCATCACTTTCAGGTTGGCGATCAAGTATGACTTTACATCAGTAGAGAAAGGATGAAAGGTGAAGGTAAAAGGAAGGTCCGCACTTCTAGGCATGGATATTTCAGGTATCGTCGAGTGAGACTCAAAGGCATGAATCCAAGCAAAGGAAGGTGGATGGAGATCATAAGGGTGAGGGAGTTGTACCCTCACCTCATGTCTGCTAAAAACCAAACTTTTGGTGGTCCAAAATCTTCCATGGAGAGGAATGATCCAGGAGGATCCTCAATTTTCTCTAAGTTCAAAGGTCTTAGTTTTTCCTGGAAATAATGCCAAGTTGACGAGCTCGACACGTGGCAGTGGACAAGTCAACGTAGTAAAAAAGGTCAAAGTTCAGTTTGGGTTTGAAGGTGCATATATATATTTATAGGTGCATGGTAAGAATATTAAAACAAAAACTATGGTTTACAAACCATATAATCATGGTGCAAATATTCTAAGGTGGGCGCAGTTTTATAATGGTACAAATATATTAAAACTTGCAACCAAAATTCAACATACCATCGCATATCAAAACCTTGTTACAAACTTCCAGAGGATATTAATGCAACCGCCAACACAGATCACATGCTAAATATGAGTAGGCTGTTGATGCTACCATGTCATTTGCCACAGGTTGACGCTTGGTTCCACCACCAGAGTATGTTAGAGTCACGGGTCCACACGTCGACACAGTTGGGAAGACCGTCAGAGTTGGTGAACATATCATGTTAGATATAACAATGTTGCGGAGTATGTGGTGCTGAGATGACACAGTTACGTGAATAGGTCGAGACTGTCAAGGTTAGGTGCCATGGGGCTGTGACCACCAGAGTTGGTTTTATTATATGCAACATATGTCAACATTTGATGCCATGTGGTATCCACCGATTCCGCCGAGGTTATACATTTTACTACACTGGTTATATATTACATAGCGTGAAGACTTTTGTTATACCTTAGTGTTATATGTAAATATTCTATTGCACCATGTAATGTTATTCACCTAAACCAAAAAGCCATATTCCATGTATAGCCTGGGAGGTTCGAGGGTTTGATCCTGGACCCTGCTTAAGGCATTATAAAAGGATTACAATTTTACCACTGCAGTGGGTTTGAACAGTTTTTTGTGTATACTTGCAAATGCTCTTTTGAGTGTATCTTGGCCATCCTTGGGCTTTTTTGGGAATGGAGAGTGGCATTGGAGAGATGAGATAGAGGTGTTCTTTTTGACAGTAATTAGTAGTGCCTATGTGTACATTTTAGTTGGTGAAATTCAATTTAAAGAGCCTTTTTGGAGCATTCATAATATAACAGATGCCTATTGAAAGCGGGCCCGACGACATAGTCCAAGAGGGACAAACTCCGTCAACAATATTTGATGTGTTTGCGTTTTTTATTGATGTTGTTCATTCTTACTTTTAGTTCTCAAAGTTTATGTTTAGAGCATATTAACAACTTAATTTCCCTATTTCATTAACATAAATGCAAACCTTAGTTAATGTTGGTGAAATTGCGCAAATAATCAATCTTGTAGATTTTAGATCAATATTATATTTATGTTTTTTTACCAATATATATAGTATTTTTTAATTATTTTTCTCATAAAAAGTATAATAACTTCAAAATTTGGAATATCCATAGATTTCCATGGTAGTGGTTTTTTTAACCTTTGCTTAATAACTTCAAAGTTAAAATGATTTATTAAAATAAATTTATATTACTAATTTTGAAATTTCCTTGTACTAATATATAACATAGATTTATATTATTAGTTTTGCTACAATAAGGGATTTACCTTTACCTTTTAACTAGCTTGAATGACAACTCATAAGTGATTCAAATATGGAGTTATCAATTAGAGAAGAAATGAAGGTTTCTATAAAAGGATTCATATGAAACCACCTTTGAACTTAAAGTATGTCTATAAAATGCTTTCCCTTAAAAAAATTAGATTTAAATCTTACCCTTCTTTAAAACCTCTTTCAAACATAGTTTATTTTTATGAGTGAACTTCCATGTACACATTAGAGTATTTGGAACATGTTGAGAGTAAACTAGCCTAAATCCATTATAACTCCAGATCTACCTAAATTTTCCATTCCTCAAGTGTATCTTTGCACCTTAAAAGCAATTGCTAATAATTAATAACTCACAACTAATTAAATTAATTAATAACTGAAAAATAATAAATAAAAATTTATATGTGAATTCATAATTTCATATGAAATTACCACTCACCCATGTGAAAATCCTCACCTTGTTGGAGCATGGGAAAATACTGTTTACAAATAAGTTAACATAGCATAGGTAATCAAATAATGCATTATTTAACATCCTTCTTAATAATAATGCATGTTTTAAAAACCACTTTTATGACACTTTACATTATTCATGTGTTTATGCACATTTTACTTATATATAATCTAACATGTTAAGTTATACTATTTGTAATAAATCTATTATAAAATTTTTATTTTCTTTTCATTACATTATACATCAACGATATATATATAAATATATATATATAATAATATAATATAGTTAATAACCTACCATGAATGTTATAATTAAATTTAATTCAAAATTTCAAATTTAATAATCAGGTATTCCTTCTAAATATTAATTTTAACGTAATTTTTTGTTAATCTTTTCTCATATGAAATCACATAGGAGAAATTTTTGCCAAGGTGTTTATCATGAGACCAAATGAAGATGCAATATCATAGGACACAGTAAATAGAGGGGATTAGGACAGAAAAACAATATAACAACTAGTTTATGAAAATAATATTTAATAATGATATTAAGAATCAAATAATATCCTATAACAGCTAATATACGCTAGTTTAAGAATAATAATTATATAAATTATAAAATAATTAGAATAAAACAAAATAAAAAAGTAATAATAAAAAAAATGAAAAAAAAAAAATAAACATTAATAAGAAACCAAACCAATCCATGTCAACCAAAATATAGGAAAACAGAGTAAAAATAGATAAATAGACTAAAATAAATAAATAAATAAATAGGAGTCAAGCCCTAATTAATGAGTCAATATCTTATGACAAAAATAATAATTAGAGGAGACTAAAATTTTCTCTTAGCTGTTAGGTTATTTAATTACTTTTACCAATTATTTTTCTTTGACTTTGTTCTCTTAACGACCCTAATAATGGGTAGAGGGTCCACCCAAACCGTTGGACAAGATCTAAAATCCTACACAATTTTATCTCGAAAATTATCTCAAAAAATCAATACAAGTTTTGTTGGTAAATAATAAATTTAATAAAAAAGAATTAAAGAATAAAATATAATTAATAAAAAAATATGATTTTCGTTTCTTTTAAATATTTAACTTAGACTGGCATTGTCTAAACATATTACTTATTATTTTAAATCATTATAAGAATATTGTATTAAATCAAAATTCATTCCTAGCTCTTGGCTTATACAACTAGTGAGTACAATGAAAGTCCTTCCAAGCCATATATACATGTAAATTTGAG
Source organism: Pinus taeda (assembly GCA_000404065.3). NCBI lineage: Eukaryota > Viridiplantae > Streptophyta > Pinopsida > Pinales > Pinaceae > Pinus > Pinus taeda. The sequence goes on along the minus strand of APFE030735705.1, from coordinate 239,470 downwards.
GGTCTTTAACCTCAGTAACTATTAGCCATTTTACTTTACTTTAAAAACCATTTTTTATGATACTTTATTTCCATGTACACATTAGAGTATTTAGAGCATGTTGAGAGTAAACCACTCTAGATTCATTATAAAACCACTTTTTATGATATTTTATTCCATGTACACATTAGAGTATTTAGAGCATGTTGAGAGTAAACCAGCCTAAATCCATTATAACTCTCGATCTACCCAAAATTTTCAATTCTCTAATGTATCTTTACACCTTTAGAAGCAATTGCTAATAATTAATAACTCAAAACTAATAAAGAAAAAATTCATGTGTGAATTCACAATTTCATATAAAAATGCCATTCATACTTGTAATTAAAAGCTCAAAACTAATTAAATTAATAATAACTCAAAACTAATTAAAAAAAAAATCATATCTAAATTCACAATTTCATATGAGATTACCACTAGACACATGAAAATCCGCTCTTATTAGAACATGGAAAGAAAACTCTTTAAAAGTAAGTTAACATACCATAAGTAATCAAATAATGCGTTATTTGACCTATCTCTTAATAATGCAGGTTTTAAAAACTACACTTTACATTGTAATCAAATAATGCATTATTTGACGTATCTCTCAATAACGCATGTTTTAAAAACCATTTTTAATGATACTTTACCTTATTCATGTGTCTATACACATTTTACTCATATATAATCTAACCTATTAAATTTTAATATTTGTAAATAATTTATTTAATATAATTTCTCTTAATTCTTTTTTCATTACATAATTTACATTTTAATATTTTTAATATTTAATTAATTTAATTCAAAATTCAGATTTAATTAATTCAATTTTTTATGGTTTATTAATTTCTTTTTTTTGTACTATTTTCTCTTTGTGGTAATTAGGTTATTTAATTCTTTTTTATTTTTTTTGAAATTATTTCAAAAAATCATATTAGTTTCACTTATATATAGATTAAATAAAAGAAAAGAGAAAATAATAAATAATAAAAATATGATTTTTGATTCAATATTTAACTGACATCTACATGCCATTGTCTACACATCCTATGTTTTAGAATAAGGTAAGTTATACCAGCCATATTACATTTTGGAATAAGATAAGTCATACAAGCCAAGATCTAGGCATGAATTTTGATTTAATACAATATTCTTATAAATAATATGTTTAGACAATGCACATAGATTTAAGTTAAATATTTAAAAAATAAAAATATCAGTATATAATTATATAAAATTTTTTTTTTTCTTTCTTATTAAGTTCGTTTTATTTGACTCTTGTTCTTTAAGAACTATATTATTTATTTAATATTAATTTTTAACATTAATTGTTAAGTACACCTTTATTTTAGGACTTCAAAGCCACTCGTTTGTAATCAATTCAATTCTCTGGCCACCTAATAATTGGGTGAAGTGTCCACCCAAAACGGAGAAAATCTAAATATTTGCACATAGTGCTATCCCAAAAATTATCTCAAAAAATAATATAAGTTTTGTTTGTAAATAATAAATAAAAAGAAAAAGAGAAAAATAATTAAATGAATAAATAAATATGATTTTTGATGTTTTAAATATTTAACGATTTAGGTGACATTGTCTAAACATGTTACTTTTTAGAGTTTTTAGTTAAAATTTGACCAAGTCTTAATTTTTGTTGCTAAAAATTGGCTTATGATTGCATATATGGATTCAACACCTTGAAATACCCTTAGGCACTGAGTTGTGAGAGAGTTTACAACTCAAACTTGGGAATCCAAGAAATCCTTGCTAGATTTTAGACAAATTAGACCAAAAAATATGTAAAAAAACAAACCTCCAAAATGTAGAACAGATAGACTACCACTTTCTTCCTCTCTTTTTTTTCGTAATATATTATTTAATATTTTAAATCATCATAAGAATGTTGTATTAAATCAAAATTAGTGCCTAGATCGTGGCTTGTACAACTAGTTAGTACAATGAAAGTCCTTCAAGGCCATACATACTTGTAAATCTGAGGACAATCTTTATTCTCAATATCTATTAACCATTTTACTATCCTAAAGGACACATGGTCTTTGGAGGTGTAGATTCTCCAAAAGGCCTCTAGATACTGATAAAATTTACATTGCATATTAGATCAACTGTAAAGGAATAATTGCTAGGGAAGAACTACCATTTCTCATTATGACTCTTGTATTTGCTAGGGAAGAACTACCATTTCTCATTAGGACTCTTGTATTCAAGTTTACACCATTTACATTTTTATTAACAAGATAATTTGTAGCAGAATTGTTCATTCTCAACACATGAAACAGGGTAATAGTAGAGAACCCTAGTTTCAAATTCTTGATTCGATCAATAATGTTTTACAACTTTCAATCCTTAGGCAAAGATTCATGAATAAGGTGATGGATAACCAATTGCGAATCTCCTAGCACCACCAAATCTTATATGTTTGAGAAAGAGCCATCGCAGTGATCCATATACCCCTACTGCATCATTTGCATATTTGCGTAACCCAACTATACTCAATTCATTTTATAAATTTTATTATTATTGATTTCATATTAATTTGATATATTAATTTTTATTTGACATAAATATATAAATATTAAAAAAACTACTATTTAATAATTAAATTAACTCAACTAAGTTTACTCATGTTATAACTTGTTTTATTTTTAAAATCTTTTAAATATTAAAAAAAATAAAATAAAATTATTTTACAAATCACTCAATCCACCACCATAAGATGGAGGTTAGTATTGGGTTGGGTGTCATAAGGTATTTGTGAAAGCTACAAAAAAGGAATAAGCCCATTTGTTACTTATTCGTGGAGCGCGTCTAACGTCATCATTATACAATTTTTTTTTTTCTTTTTGACTTGTCTTTTTCTTTTTGGGCTGCCCTTCCCGCTCAAAGCTTCAAAACTTCAAGACGCCCGTTTTCAACCTTCCCACGTTATCCAATCAAAATTCCTTACCCTGGCGCACGCATACACCTATTCTTATTACTTTGTCCTCTTTTTTACGTTAATTTTAATTATATTTCTATTATAAATTGGTTATTATAATCCGAGTAGTTGCAGTCTCTCTTTCTGTCTCCTGCGATACCAATGGAACTTTGAAGGCCCACAGACTCATTCCGTCATCTGCGATACCAATGGAACCTTGCCTGCAGGGATTATTTTGCGGAGAGTTTTCGGAAATTTCAAAGGTCAAACGGCTAGTTTCGCTTTGCAAGTGGATTCTCAGAGGACCACAAAGAAGAATAATTTAGGTAGACAGATACCTTTGCAGGGGAAAGAAGCCATTGATCGCCCTTCCTGCAAGCAATTCCATAGCTACATGCACATTGCAATATAATGCATGCAATGGGATCTGAAAGCGCTATTGTCCTTCACCGTCACAAGAGTAGCTGCTGCTTCACCCCAACACTAGTCATTGCAAGCTCTGCAACAGGCAGTCCATGGGCGCAGTTGTGGTGGATGCTGCGAAATCGGGGGTCAGGAGACTAAGAAGAGAAGATTACACCTACGTTAAACATGACAAAGTTTTCTCCAATTGGGCGGTATGCTTTAATCTTCATCTATCCGTCCTTATGATTTAGTTTTTCAATAGGCTACGGATATTCTTCCTGTTCTGTTTTTTCCAGTTTTTCCTGAACTTTAGCTTGTAATAATATTTTTCAGTGCATTTTCTGAGGGTTGTTGTATAGGCCTTTTGTGTTATCCATTAGCTTGCCGCAAATTTTATCTCTGTTTCTGCATTTGTCAAAAGGCCTTCGCTTGCACTCAAGAATTTGTTTTTATTTTGATCTGTCTTCTATGTTTTTGTAAGTCTAGGCTAAAGTGATACGATATGAGGGCACCTTCATTAGTTGGAAATACCCACTTCAGATTTAAGCTGTACACATGAAGAAGTTTGGTTTCAGATCGCACATTTTTCTGAAGCAAAACGGTACATGGATGATTTGCAGTTTGTGAGGCATTGAGGATTTTTTCAAAGACACAGGATATAGTCGTTTTGTTCCTTATATATGAATGGCAGAAGAGCCAGTTTAAGTTTTGTTTCAGAGCCAGTTTAAGTTTTGTTTTGTTTTTTTTTTAAATGTATTTTTTATTTTGATCTGCGAAGCCTGCGCTCTAACAGATGTCAGGCAGTAATGTTCTCACCATGACTTGCAAGGTCCACACCTTTCAGGTACAAGTTTTCAATGATTATGGTCTATCTGTTGGCGACATCATTCATAGCAGTATCAATGAATGATAAAGGCCGGACCCATTAGGCTGTTTGCTTAGGAGGGAGGGCGACCCATTAGTCTGTTTGCTTAGGAGGGAGGGGAGGCCCTACTCATTTATTGTATTAAATGTGCTTAATGTTTGTGGGTAATCATGTAAAGCCGCCGGAATTACGGCATAAAGTGTGTGTCTGGCAAAATGAACCTTGAACATTAATATTTAGGAAAGTAGATAGGATCCACTTTGCCAGACATCTTCCTATTGGAAAAAATGATTGCACGAAGGGAAATTAGCTGCTCTGTAGTTTGGGTGGGGGAGACCTTCAGCGCTCTGTTCATATAATGATAGCTTCCCTTAATGATTGCACCAAGGGAAGCTAGCTGCTCTACAGTTTGGGTAGGGGAGATCTTCAACACTTTGTTCATGTGTACATTAGAAAGAAATGAAAAAAAGTGCCACTATATTGTTTCCCTTAATTACCAAGTTTTGAGTCTTCTAGCTCGGAAGGTACTTTTAGTTTTGTGTCTTTTGTTAGAAACACCTTGATTTGCCTTGTTAGGAGCTTGCATTCTACATGTAGAGTGTGCATGCGAGTTGCATGCATATTGATGTGATGTGCATGTAAGGTAAGCGAAATTTATGACTTGTACTTGAGTTAAAGTAAAGAAAACTAAAGATAGGATAGTTAACTAAAATAATGTTAGTTATCTTTATTTAACTTGACGAAGCTAATTTTGGTTGTCAATCTTAGCTTAGGAAAGTTATAAATTGAGCCTAATGTGAGGTGCTTAGGCACAACAATAGCACAAGATTGAGAGAGACTTCTCAGTGAGCGTGTGTTGGGTTTGAGAGAATGTCGTGACGCTGGTGATCGGTATTGTATTTTCTCAGCTAGGCCATTATCCCTAGTACGAGAGCCCAAGTAAGTTTCATGATTAACTTATTAATGAAAAACTATCGATTGAGTGGAAATCTGTTTATGTCTCTGTGACTCAGATTGAGTAATTTTTGCATACGCTATATTTTTTGTGTTAGGAATCTGGTTGTGTATTCGTTCTGTTAATAATTATTGGGAACTGAATACCAGATGCTGGGTTTGGAAAGTCTAACACCAAGTCAAAGAAAGAAACAAATCATTGAAGCATTATTTGTGTTAGCTACCATATTTGAACAATTAGCTGTGTAATAAAACCAACATAGGTCCATCTTATTGTTCGATTTGTTATGTGTTGAGAAGGATAAAAATTTAGTATGCAACTTGATATTTTTTTAGCACTCTTGATTCTTAAGAGATTTATAATTGAACTATTCTAGATTATGAGCTTACTCCTTAAACCTTATTTTGAGAATTTTCAATTTTATGTCCTTTTAATATACTGAATAAATAACATCGGTAGTATAATAAGAAGTGGGTTGGCATCATTATTCATAACACTCCCTTAGTAGGAGATTATATACACTCCACTGGGAGGATACAAATAAGATTATATGAGATTGTAAAAAATACATTAGTAAAAAAAACCACGGTCAAAACACAAGGGACTCACCGTCTTTAACCTTATGGCCCAAACAATTTAGTGGAGGGGCAATGTTATGAGCTCAATTTTCCCAAAAATCACTTTGTTTTCTTAGTTTGTATGTGGAATGCTCTTAGGTCCTCACAACATGTGGGATGCACTTTCTATAGCCAGAGGAATCTGAAGATCGATTGCTTCTTAACGATCTTCCTTGCCACTTGATTTCAAAGGCTTCACATGTTTCCTTCATAGTAGAGGTGCCATTGTGGTTGATTATGTTATAGGTAACTAAATGTCACTCCCTCACGCATCACACTTTTCAGTCTTATTCCCTCCTTGTAGATCACACCCTCCTAGCCCTCTTCAACCTAATTCCTCCACCCTTTCTCTATCATACCTACCTTTAGTGTCTTGTTTGCAACCATATTCTTTAATAGACAATATGTCGACCCCTATGCCACTTGCGCCACTTTCCTTTGGTAATTGATCCCTTCCCTCCATCATTTCTTGTCCATTGAAATAGCCACAACCAAATATGGGTTTCTTTCCATGAATCTTTATGGGGCTACTCTCAACTCATACCTTAATGTCCATCTAGTAGTTCCCCATGCCTCCATGCTTGGCTTTTTTGCCATGAACTATTGGTTTCACCAGGAGGTGCAAACTCCATATAAGAACCTTTGTTTCTCTTTTAAATATGCCTCTCCTTTTCCCCACCTTTGGAAATCCCACTGTTGCCTCCTTTGACATAAAAAGTGCCCTTTCCTTCCTTTGTGAAGACACAAACTTTGTGAGGCCCTTTGTTATTCTTTGAAAATCTTTTGGCATACCCTTTTCCTTTGACATACTATTCTCCCCTTGGATTTGGATCGCCAATCCATATTTTCTCATAAGTGTACCTTTATTATGTTTTAGTGTAGGGTCCTATCCATATCGCCTCATCTCTTCCTCTATCACCTTTTCTCCTTCGACAACATCAAGTGAATGGTCTATTGATAAGGAAAGCTTACAAGTAGAGTTCCTCATATATGGAATTCACTCTATTGACTCTCACATTGCTCATTTGTTACTCATGTTTTCTGTTTTGCTTGGCTTGGTCCTAGCATATTATCCACTTGATTTTAAATTTGGGGGTTAGCTTAGAACCAAATAATTATATAATCATCATGATTACACATACCTTCTCTAAGCTTTATGATTTAGTTCTCATCAATGGCTTTCAAAGTAGCTTGATTGGAGGCACCTCATGGCTAGAGGACAAGCACATTTCTCCCTAAGGTACTAGACTATTGATTGTATTTTCACACTTAGGGTCATTATTGAGGAGGGATGTCATTGCTCTTCAAAGCTTTTTTTCTTCTTTGTAGATTTTCAAAAAATGTTTGACATGGTCTTGAGAAAGGCTTTGTTTCAGACACTCGATAACATGGGCATTTTTGAGACCCTCTTGTCTTCCATCATGGGATTTTATGAGTTGGTTCTTGGTCATGTTTGTATATCCTACAACCTTTTTGATTTCACTCAAACCACCATTGGGGTTAAGATGATGTGTCCCCTCTTATTGACTCTCTTTAGGATCAACATAGATGAGATGGAGTCTTTTCCTTAAGAGCATATTTAGGGCAATTATAGTTGTGTTCTACATCTTGTGTTGATATTTATGCTTATTTGTATGGATTATTTGATCCTTCTAGTCTCCTCCCTTGAAGACCCATAGAGAAAGATCGATGCTTTATCTAGTTTGTATGATCTTTGATAGTTGAAATTTAACTTGGTTAAAATAAAGGTTATGATCTACAATGCATTGAAGCATGCTCTATTTGATTACCAGTTCTACTTCTAGGGGAAGTGATCAAGATCACTACAATGTACACATATTTGGGGGTTTAGTGCACCAGGCCACACTTTGGCTTGTGATACAATCATTTGCACTTCCAAGTCATCTCGTCCAAGATGCACCTTGCAGACACAATCATGAAGCCCACAATCCTTTATGGCTTCAAGGTTTTAGGATCAAGTTTTCTTTAAATTGATTGGGCTAAAATAGAGGGAGTATGGACTCTCTTCCTTAGGGGCATCATCTAATGCAAATTGACCGTTTCTAGTCCATTGTTTAGGTAGAATTTGTGACACAACCTCTTCACCTTGAGGCTTCCTTCTAATTGGTCTTGTTCCTTAACAAAGTTTTGTTTTCTGGAAACTCGACCTCAGGGAGGGTTCGATGCCCCTATTTAGCAATTTGTTTCTTAGAGGCCATTACCTCAACTAAACCCCCAGGTATGTGTTTGATGTTGATTTGTAGAGAGCTCTCGATTACTTAAGTCTGTAACCATCTCTCTAGACCATTTTCAAACACCCCCTGTCCTTTAGGTACTCCCTAGATGGACCACGTCACCTTATGTTGTGTAAATTGAACTTGAACTGAGCAATCATAAAGGATATTATAGATAGTATATATAGGGCCTAGATTGCACATGTTGAGGATCTTGGCCCAAGGATGGTCTTCTACTTTGAGCACTTTTTAAAACTGAAACATGGCCTTATAATACAACCTCCTTACACATGCAAACATTTAATGCATTCTGTTTAGGTTAGCTCCCACACACTTCGGATTGAGACAAATCACCACATCTCATGGTTGGACAGGGGTTTGTAAGCTATGTCACTTACAAGACTCAAAGTCAAAGGAGTATGTCATTTTTTGTTGTCTCATCTACTATGCACTCAAAGTTAGATACTATTGCCTATTTCGAAACATAGGGAGTTCCCTTTCCACTTTTTCTTGCTACCTTGACTAGAGATTACTTGCTCTCTCCATGAGAGAAGATTTCAATCATAGATCCCTGTCTTTATAGGTCCCATCACATACAAAGGCCTTTAGGAGGTTCTCCTCATATGTCTTGATTGTCTCTTCTAATACTAGCAACATGTGACACATAGAGATCTAGCATATTCTAGATTCTAGATTAGTGAGATCTTGAGTCTCTTGTTGACCCCCACTTGGGTGGTGGATCAACATCCTTGAGACCCATTAAGAGCTATTATAAATGAAGTATTTTTAGGAGTTTCAAAATAGCATCTTCTTTGAAATCTTGGGTCGAGATGAAGTGTAATGAGCTATAATTTGTTTAACATTGCTATAAATTTCACGTTTTAAAAATTATAATGTCGAAAGTAATTCCAAAGAACTTGAATATTTGACTCGACTTTATTTGGGATCCTCCTTACTAGCTAGGCCAATAAGGCTTAGGCTTAGGGATTTATAGGTAGCATTAGGGGATTACCATTGAATTTTGAAAAATAACCTTGTAAAAACATACTATCATTTCAAAAAATGTTGCCCATGGTATCCATGTAGATATAACTTCATAGAAAATACGTTTATTAAAATTGACCATTCTTTCCTTCTAATTGGAATTTAACACAATACAACTTTATAACTCAACATATACAACTAACATAATGATGTTCAAGTAGACTATCATCAATATAATTTCCACGATGAATGCCTAACACACCAAATATGAACACAATGGAGGTTGGTTGATGTAAATGAAGCTAAATGTTATATCAAGTGTTGTGGGTAAATTGCAATTTGAAAAGGCCTTGCAAGGATAGAATGCAAGCAATCACGAAACATGGTAGACTTGAAAGATTAGGTTGTGTGCATAAAGAGATAAATAGGAACTATAAATACAATTTGTGGGTATCATAGATTTGTGGATGTTAAGTTTTGTGGACATGGCTAGTTAGTGGTTAAATTTTTTTGCAGATTAGCAGGGATGTAGAGCCATGAAGATAGTTGTGGATTAGCATATGGAAATGGTGTGATATGGGAGCTTTGAGCATTTATGAAGCTACGTGCTATAAAGAAAGTTGTGGGTGTTATAAAGAAAGTCGTGGGCAAGCGGTAGTTTGCAAAAGCCTCACGAGGATGGAATGTAGGCAATTATGGATCATGGAATATTTGCATGTTAGAAAATCAGAAAGGCAGAAAGATTTTCTTATCTTGCTAATTACTTTTGATTTTTTTGTAATCTTATTATCTTCTTTTATGTCTTCTTTTATCTTCTTATCATCAAGCAACTACCAAAACATAAACGAATGAAGATCAAAACAACAAGGAGACAGGATGTAGGCTCTCAGCCAGGGCAAAACCCCTCATCTAAGGGAAAATCCAAAAAATCTTTTCTCTTCCTTTAGAACCAAATCAAATGAGACAACCAAGACACTTTGACCAAGACAAAGAGCTCCTCCAATCCACCAAGTCAACCTCCCAAGATAGTCTTTCCAAGATGACAAAGATCAACTTCTATTCAACAAGAGTCAACCTTCTTTAAAATTGCAACAATCACAGATTTCAGCGTCCTACATAAAGATTTCGGCCTCTACTGCCGACCTGCAATTTCGGCTCCTTCTTGCAACCCAGAATCTCGCACGTGTGAGCTAGAATCAAGAGAAAATGAACTCATTTCCTTTGCTAGGGTTCCTCCTTCCTTCACTAAGGTTTCTTCTTCTTCAAGCCTTTGTCACCTCCTTTTCTTACCTTTGTACTTCTTTTCAATTGCAGATCAAACTCTTCTTGGTTGGATGCTCAAATAGGTTGAGTGCATTGCTAATATATAGTCTTTTTCTGTGGTTGAATACCCTTTATGAGGTCGACTTGGTGGAGGAGCCATAAATTACATTTTTGACTCAAAATATAAATTTCCTCTTTGATACAATAAACCCAAGAATGGTCTAATACAAGATGACAAGGACTATGATTCATGACACAAACCCTAGAAGCACTCAATGGGTGCTTTGACCTAGAAACAAAATAAAATGAGCACAAATCTGATGCTTATAAATAATTTTTCTTTTTCTTTTACATCAAATATACAATATCAAGAGTACATGAATCATTATTAAGACCGAACCTAGTTATATTTCTCAACACTCCCTCTTAACTAGGGAGGTATTCATAATTGTTCAATCGGTACAAGGTTGACCTCATTTTGAAATGTTCCAAGAAGAGTACAACAACATATATAATGCTAGGGATACTAAAACTGCCGAGGTATCCTCCCAACAAGGACTAAGGTGTCATCAAGGCAACTTGCCACTATGGGCACCATCATGCTACAACCTTGGTATCAATCCAACTGGATATAGATACCATCTAGGCCTCCATGCCAAGAAACCAACCCTCATAGGGATCTAGATATCATCAAGGTCAAACGCTAAAACGATGCTCTATAAGACCAAGATACCCTCCCACACCGGGATCTTGACATCATCAAGGGCAAATTATAACTGAGATCTCAACACCAACCAGGCTAATATGTCCTCCCAAGTACCATCATACAGGCAACTTATGGTACTTATCTCTCCCTCTCAACCAAATCAGAAATATCCACCAATCCAAATATACAAACTTCTCAGGGAGAGATCAACACATCAGCTACTTCATCCATCTATACAGATTGTAGTTTCATGACCCCAATCAATTCCAATATATTGGTTCTTATTATCGATATGCTAGCACAATCTCTGGGGTCCTCAACCATTCTGATGCTATTTAGGTCATTACAATATCCAAACAAATCTTGACTAGATCTGAGTGCTGGAAGGTCAGATCTGAAAGAAGAAAGTCAAATCTAAGTGCTGGAAGATTAGATCTGAAAGAAGAAAGCCAGATCTGAGTTCTGGAAGGTCAGATCTGCAAGAAAAAAGTTAGATCTATGATATGGAGAAGCAGATCTAGCAGATTGAGAAGCTGTAGCGTGATTGCAGAGGGATTGGTTGCCAAGGACAACAACATTCCGAGGACCTTGAACTGAAGGCACTAGCTTAGGTATGCATTTGATTTATTGGGGAGTATCTAGAGGGAGGAGGCGAGTCTATTGAGATACCAACAGACTCTAAAAAGGAGATTGTTGCAAATCATTACCAAGCACGACCTGGGTAGTTCGCTAAAGCAATGGACTTTGATGAACAGTAGGCTATGTATGGATACTGGTCTTGCTCATTTGCTATGTCAGTGAAACTCCAAACCCGATGTAAATTCTCTTGGGTTGCCCTTAAGCACACCAATGTTTGATACAATCTGAGTGTTTTTCTTGTTGGGGATACAAGTGACTGTTGGGATTGTCTTTGAGTGAGGGTTTGAAGCTTGGAAGTTTGTAGCTGATTGGAGCATGGTTTCAGTCAGTTGCTAAGGTTTGGTGTCTATCTTGAGTCTCCAATCTTGAATGGTATGATGCATCTTAATTTACTTGATGAGGTGGCATCGACAATAGCATCTTCAAGTGGAGATGGCATCAATGTTGCCAATTTTGAAGAGGATGAAACTGATAATGTACAGCTTCATTACATGGATGAAGATATTTTTGATGATATGCAATTGTAATTTGTAATGAAGTTATGAACATTGGATGTGATAGTAGGACACTCATTTTGCAATTTGCATGTACTTGTTAATGTATGTTTACATTGTACAACTTAGTATGATACTGGATAGTAGTGATGATGAACTACAATGGTAACTGTCTTTTAGGCTTCAAACTGACAACTGATATTCAAAAATTTCTCGTGTCGTGTCTTTTCCCCTTAAAGATGAAAATATATATTTCTGTCGCTCTGCTGGATCGTATCTGGCCTTTCTGAAAATTTCCATATTTGTTCCCCCTGTTTTCTGTCTCCTTTTCTGTTTCTGATTATATTGCTGCAGATCTGATTTGATAAACGATTTATTAGAGGGTTTAACCAAAATGTATTCTGTTATGACATAGACTACGGAATTTGTTATGATTAATTTTGTACCTTACACGTGATCTTTCTGTCTCATTCTTTAATGAATTTATTTCCTGTAAATAGATTGCATGGTAATTTCTGATTGTGGGTTTCTCATTAGGTTCTCATTGGACCATCTGACTGGGAAGACCATCATTTGGGCAAAGAGGGATCAGAGAAATACAGGATACATAATCTTCCATCTAGCTGCTCTGTTCCTGGTCTCTATGAGCTTGGGATAGCTGCACCTCGTTCCCTTTCAGGACGCAAAATCAAGCGTCGACATGTCATAGTGGTTTATCTTGGACAGGCTGAGAATGTTAGAACTAGGCTTCAACATTATGGTCAGGCTGGCTCTCATTTGGAGGCAAATGGATCCTTCTTCCTGCATCAAAAGTCGGAGTCATCCTCCCATCAACAAAATAAAAGTTCAAATGATGTTTATGTCCAGCAAGGTCCAGGATTGTTTACAGAGACCTTTTCCAAGGGATTTTCAATCGTGTTTAGATGGGCGTCGGTAAGTATATTCAGATTGTTTGCCTAGCAAATGATGTAAATATCGATACTGAACTTTATATTCAGATGGAATCAAATTCAGTCTTCCTACCTCCAAAATTCCTATAAAATGGAAAATTCTAAATAAATAAACGAAATTAGAAAATTAGCTTGCAGACAGATAGCAGATTATTGCAATTGAGACTGGTCCATATTGAAGAAACAAATCTAACTGGTTAGTTTCCTGCATTTTTTGCTGGTATACTCACTTGTTTACATTTTTAGCTTGTATCTTTATTCTCTTTTCCTTGCTTGCTTGTTTCATATATATTTTGTAGAGTTGTTTAGCAAACACCCTTGTCTTTTGTGTCGGTTTTAACTCTGTGCAGTCCCATGAACCTTGATGGTTATTCGTAAACCTTAACATTATTTGAATCACAATGTTCGTTCTACCAATCGAAGGCTTTCATCTTTTTCCAGTAAAATCTACTCATTGAAGAACTTAAAGAACAGAAGTTCACTTCAGCCTTTCTCATTGTTGCTACAGCATAATAAATGACTTTACAAGTCATATTAAAAAGAAATCTAAGCTCAGAAATGAGTCAGTCATCCACAAAGTTTTGGATAGTTTTTGTGGAACATTAACAGCTGAAAATTCCCCTATAGAACATGATACAAACCAAGCAGATGATCATGGATTCCATTAAAGATCACTTGATCCCTCGCAAATCTGAGAAGAACAATACTAAGGAGATGTTTGATGTAATAGTAAGCCTCTACCAAAGGCCAACAAGAGGAGACTTTGATGAAGTCAAAAGCCAAGAAGGGTGGTGATGAAAACCTGGCCCTATTAGGTCAGATGAAGAAGGGCAAAGAAAAAGGTTCTACTATCTAGTAAGGATAGGGGAAAGAGTGTGAAGTCAGCCTCGTAGTTAAGAAAGGACTCGAATAAAATCAAGTCCTTTGTTTGTTATAAGTTTGGACATCATGCATCACAATATTATGGAAAAGAAGGGAAAATGGTAGCAACACTAGAAGCAGGTTGCAAACTCAATAGAAATTTAGATGAACGATTTTGCTGTTAAGTTTGAGAAACAATTCTTATTGGTATTTTGTCTTTCTATTTGCTTAGATCCATTTTAACTTTGGATCTATTAAGTGTCGAGAGGGATCAAATCTCTCAAGGTGCAATATAATATTTCTTCTCCATGTCTTTAAATAGGCTATATTATATAAGAATACCATTGGAAGAACCATGGATTCTCAAAACTTGGAGCCAAAAAATTTCAAATAGTAATTTTTTGTTTGTTTGTTGTTGTTGTAATTTAATTATTATTATTATTATTTTATTATGTAATTTCACCAGGTCAAAATATTTACATAACATAACATAATAGGGCATTGCGACATCTTTTCCATATTGGGACGAAGAGTGCCTCTCAGCATAATTAACTTACGGGCCTAGATCCATCTTAAGTCTAGATCTATGAAGTGTTGAGAGGGATCAAATCTCTTTTCACTCTAAAATAGGTTTGCACCTCAAGAGATTTGATCCTTATTGATCTGGGATTAAAATGGATCTAGGTTGATTTTACACACACACACATGCACACACACACACAACTTACACAAAAATATCATTGGAAAGAAGCCCAAAAACTACCAACAGTAAATTGACTATTTTACCTCAATTTTATTTTAATTATTATTATTATTATTATTTATTTTTATTTTCGTGTAATTTGATCGAGTTAAAATGTTTAGATTACATAACATAACATAATAGGACATTACAACATCTCTCCAGCCCAATATGTAAGATATGTTGTAATGTTATTGGTATGTTATGTAATATAAACATTTTAAATGGTCAAATTACATGAAAATAAAAAATAAAATTATATATGTGTGTGTGTGTGTGTGTGTGTGTGTGAATTAATAAATTTTGTATTGCTAAAAAAACTAGATTACATAGATATCAAATGGCTCCCAGAGGGAGCACAAATCATTGTTAATTTTAGGTATGTTCTATGCTTAGAGCAATTTATTTCAATTTTCACAGTTAGCTCAATATCTTTTCCAGATTAGCAATCATATCAACATTAAAGTAAATCGCAGATAAAACTTAAACATAAATCGCAGAAGACAAGCCAAGACAAGAGGAAACAAGATATGGCGCTAGCCAGGGACAAACCCCAATGTGGGGAAACCCTTGATCAATTCTTCTTATATGTTCTTCAATAGTTCAACAGAGAGAGAGAGAGATAGTACGTTTACAACAGAAGTCAACACTTTGACTTATCTAGATAAGAGCATAGATCATCTCTAAGAAGATGATACATGAGATCAGTTGAAGACACGCTGCTTCAACTAATTCTCCAAGGTGACTCATTCACTTATCGTTGTGTTGCATTTCGTCATCATGCTGCACCTCACTGTGCTGCACCATGCTGCACCTATCATCACTATGCTGCATCTTATCACGCTTCATTAATCATGACTGTACCCATCACTGTATTGCATTATGTGCCATTGCTGCACCATGTTGCCATATTGACCTATGTGTCGGTTGCATCTTGCTTGCTTGTTGTCCTTAGCATGCTTACTGTTGCATGTTAGCTGTTCCTTGCATGCTCGCTGTAACATTACATGCTTCGTGTATTTGTTGCTAAGTACCATAAGACTGTCCCAATGTTAGTTAGTTGTCCCTTGCATGCTACTCTCCTTTGGAGACAGAGGCTCTGGCTGTTCCGACAGTTTCGACTGTTCTTGGCAGTTCCGACAGTTCCGACAGTTCCTAACAGTTTCGACAGTTCTCAGCAGTTTCGACAGTTCTGGGAATTCCGGCTCTTCCCGGTAGTTCCAGCAATTTCGGCAGTTCCGACAATTCCGGTTGTTCCCGGCAGTTTCGGCTTTTGCCCTCTGCGTCAGCTTTCCCACCTGTTCCAGCAGTTCTCGGCAGTTTTGACAATTCCAGCAGTTCGACAGTTCTTGCAGTTCCGACAATTCCAGCTATTCTCGGTAGTTCCGACGATTTTGGCTGTTCTCGACAGTTTCGGCAGTTCCAGTAATTCTGGCTGTTCGCAACAGTAGTTTTAGCAGTTCCGACAATTCCGATTGTTCCTAGTAGTTCCGACAATTCCATGATAACATTTTTATGTTTATTGATATTGATTTTTTATTTTATACTATATTCATTTAAAAATTAATATTTGTATATATAGAAAATATATATATATACACATGTCATGGTTAACCTACTTGAAATCTCATAAAAAAACTCGAACTCAAACCAAACGTAATCGTTACTTAACCTAAACTCGAATCTTAACCATGTGACTTAGATTGGGACAGAGGTATTTGGTTTTGTGTGCAAGGGAATTTTGAATGATGACGTGGTGTTGGTAGTAAAGAAGCTATCTACTAAGTCAAATCAAGGTGTTCATGCCTATGTAACTAAGATAGCTCTTATCTATAATATCGAATACAAAAATCTCGTTAAGCTACATGGATGTTGTGCAGAAGAAAATTAACAAATTTCGGCCTATGACTACCTTGACAACAATAGCATTGCCCATGTGACTTAGATTGGGACAGAGGTATTTGGTTTTGTGTGCAAGGGAATTTTGAATGATGATGTGGTGGTGGCAGTAAAGAAGCTATCTACTAAGTCAAATTAAGGTGTTCATGCCTATATAACTAAGATAGCTCTTATCTATCCTATCGAATATAAAAATATCGTTAAGCTACATGGATGTTGTGTAGAAGAAAATTAACAAATTTTGGCCTATGACTACCTTGACAGCAATAGCATTGCCCATGTCTTACTTGGTTTTGATAAAATTGCAATAAATATAGGTTCGCTAATCTGGTCCAAAATTTATATTGATATTGTGTACTTTGCTGAGGGATACTAAAGTTAACAATATATACTTCAATGAATATCTGAATTCTAAGATGGTAGAGGTTGGTCAAGTTAAACTTTTCCTAGATAATATTACTCATATCACTATATATGTTGTTGGAACAATTGGTTATTTGGTTTTTGAATATGCCATGCATGGCCAGTTGACAAAGAACGTAGATGTCTATAGTTTTGGAGTACTTATGCTTGAAATTCTTAATAGCCGAAACAATAAAGATATAAATGCGAGACATTTTGTCCTATTTCTTTTCTCCATAACCCCATCCTACTAAGATGTATATATTAGGAAATTATCTCTAGATACCTCCATTGCAAAATACTGTAAACTCATTAGAGTGATTCTCCTCACCATTTTCTAAATAGAGTACCTTTATATTTATACCAACATTTTATTTTCCACTGCTGTCTTAAATACCTTACACTTGATGAATGCGTTGGGTTTCTTCGTTAAAAAGTGAACCCACCTCTTCTTAGAAAAATCATCAATGAAATGTAAAAATTACATTGAACCAGAATTTGTGGTTGACTTGATATGATCGCAAATGTCAGAGTGGGCAAGCTCCAACACTTCCGTATCTCCCCAAACCTTTCCTTCCGAAACCAATTTTCGTTTCTTTCTAACTAAGCAAAGTGTACAAATATACTCCTTTTTCTACCTAATTAACAATACAAACACCGTTTTGCACTTAGCCAATAAATATACTGATAATTCATGTGTCTATTTGTGTCCAAAATTTCACCTACCTAATTGAAATTTTTATCACATTGAGTCCCCTTGAGGTAGCTCTCCGCCTTCCTAAAATATCCCCCACAAAGTATAGTGATTTTTATCATCAAGGGGTAGGTTTGTGGTTTTCCCTAGTAAGTCTTTACTTTAGTGTTGGAGGTTTCTTTCGAAATATTATAAAATATCCTTTAGCCAAGAGCCTTATTCTAAGTTTTTATGCATCACGGAGCATTATTAAAGTGCTAGTAGTTCTAGTGTGGGTGGAACCCGCTTTGTAGATCTATAGCCACATCAATGGATGGGATCGTTGCAGGTTGCAAAGGTCCATGATTTGGATTGTGCCACTTTATAATCCAGACAAGTCACAAATCATACGAAGGCCATGCCCTCGTCTTGTCTTGGCCTAAGGGGTTATATGGCGAGCGGTGCTATTATTGGTTGTGAAATGTATGTGCACCATCGACCCTCCATTCTGTCAATGATCAGGATCTCTCTGCCTTTAAGACCCCTTCGCTTCCTAACAGACTACTTTATAACTTGCACCAATGGGGTTGTCCACTGGGTGGCATTGCTTGGCTTTGACTCGATTATCCTTCGGGTTAATTCTGCATCGCTGGTCTCATTTGAGATCAAGAGCTAGGATTGTCAGCTGCACAAATCAGAGATAGCACATGGCCTAAATAATTTTTAGGGATCCATAATTGATTCTGTCGAATATTTTGGTCGGAGATTCAACCCAAAACCAAGATCTCCACATGGCATTATTACTAATACTCACCCACATTCTTACAATTTACTTTACTTAGACCAATTGCTACTATAAAGGTGCAGGGATTTATTTGTAAGAAATGCACGAGCCAGATGAAAAACCTTGAAAATAATCAATAACGACCTCTAATCTCCATTCCCTTCAGTTTTAGGGTGGATTGAGTTATTGTACTTTTGTAGAGCAGGCCGAGTCACCTTAAGAGGAATACAGATTGCTTGCTGTAGACGGAGAAAATACAAAGGTTGTCATTGTCTGCCAGAATACAATGAGATGATTTCTGTCTATCCTGTTTAACACAGGAAAATCTTCAGCTGAACGGAACAATATACTCTATCCATCACATCTCAGTTGAGACTTGACATAATGTGCTAGTCTATTATAAGTGGAACTGTCTCCAATTGACACAGATTACCTTTCGTTTGAGACACAATTATCTCGTGCAAACCATTTTTTCTTGATAATTGATTAAAGTTCCTTTCTAGAGATGCAAATATCAGTCTGTGATAAAAAGTGTTTATTCCTTTCCTAGGAACTAGGGGGCTCTTCGATGTCCAAGTATATCTCTCTCTTTTTTCACGGGCATACACAGGTATTTGCGATAATTCAACTGGAGGTGCATCATGGACTGGAGTTTTTTATTAAAATGTTTGAATTTGTAAATATTGTTTATGTTTACTTTAATATCTAAATCATTTCTCTCCTTTACCTTATTTAGGTATATTCTTGGTAATTGCTTAAAATTTACGCCCGTACTGAAATATCTCGACTTTCCTGGCATTCTTTTAATGAAAGCGAACGCATGTTTCAAGAGCATTGTTGTTTGTGTCTACAGATGGACACGAAGGCCGAAGCAGAAAAAGCTGAAGCGCAGCTGCTGAAGGTGTTTGATTATGCTTGGAATAGAGGTGGAAATGCTGCCAGGCGTCCTCATGATGTGCTTTTGAAGTTAGAAAAGTTGAGTTCACAGACAACGCTTGAATCACTACAAAGACTCATCGTTCAAAAGAAATGTCTCCTTTTTGGCAAAAAGGTAGGAATAAGAATTGACGGGAAGAAGCCCGCAAATACAGAAAAAGTGAATGAACGGAACACAATACCAAGGATCATTTTTGGGGCATTAACATTTACAAGAAACCGCCCTCATGCATTATCTAAAAATGGAAGCATAGCCGACACAAGAAGAAATATATGTGGTGCACTTCAAGAGGATGGAACCATTTGTACAGCTACCCCTCTTAAAAGCAGAAAACGGTGTCCTGATCACAAGGGACAAAAAGGCCAGAAAGAGAAAAATTTATCAAAAATTAACATCAGTGCAAACGTTGAATCAAGGAACCAAGGAGTTGGGGAACATGAAAATGAATATAGATATTGTGGAGTCCTTCTTAAAGATGGATCAACATGCAAGATTATACCCGATAAGGGCAGAAAGCGGTGTAATATCCACAAGGGGATGCGCATTCCTGGCCAGGCAAAATAAGCATTTTTATCTGGATCAGAAAGTGTTAATGTTCCAGAAATCAGATGTTAGAATGCAGAAGAGAAATTACCTACTCTAAGAATGTAATCATACTCTAGATTGCTGGTTCCATCTTCCCTGAATAAAGTAGATATTAGCCCGAGCCCAGGCAAGATGATAGCCTGGTTTAAAATGTTTCACTTGTTACCATGCTTTCTGAGATTCTGGTTTCTGTCAATTGGCTGGGACATAGATTGGTTCCTGCTTGTAAAGTATCCGTCTCCAATAGAAAGAAAAGCAATCCTGCTGTGCCAAGCTGAAAAATTGCATTAAATAGTTGGTGTGACTACTGTTTATTTCCTATGTCTATTGTAAACTATTTGGTTTATTTGAGCAATCTGTTTTTAGAATCTCAGAAAGCATGATTTACCATGGATAACAAGTAGAACATTTAAAAGGAAGATGGACCCAGTAATCTAGGTATGATTACATTCTTAGAGTAGTTTTTAGAATCTCAGTCAGTTGTTAGAGATTGGAAATAGCGTTACCATTCGCAAGGACTTCTCAGGTGTCTTCTGAGATATTTCTATCAGCGTGTCTTCAATTTTGTATTCGCAGATTGTTTAATGATACTTTATTTGTGCTATGAGATATCCTGCAATGTGCAAGCATTTATACATCAAGCTTGTAGGTTATTCGACATTTCATGCCGCTTAACAGTGTGTTTGCTAGCACCATGTTCCTTGTATATTGCTCTAACTTCCAATGTTGGGTAATAATTTGCATCTGCATTGCATGGATATAAAAAAACTGGATATTCATTAGCATTTGATCACCATCTCTAATAAAATTGATAATAATGAACTAAATATCCTCATGGAAGATTTGGGTTGGCTTTCGATTTTGAGATATTTAGTAAGGGATAAGTGTAACATGTGAATTTCATGTTCCATTTTTGTCCTATATTTGGACATTTAGTGGCTGAGTGCTTATTCTAGCTCAAATGCAATGAACTATTAGTGGTCGGGTGCTTATTCTAGCTCAAGTAAATGAACGATCGATGTGATATAATTACAGTGTGTTGTGTGTCAAGTGATAAATAAATATAAACTTCAGTATTGTGGATCGTTTTGATTTTCTCTAATATAATTTACCTTTCCATGGTCCTTTTCATCTCTTATCCAATGTCTCAGACGATTTATTTATCCATATGATCTGAAAAAATAAATCATAATACAGTGAAGAAGTGTTGAAAGGGAGTGACATTCAAATTTATAGTTTCAAAGCATCATTATCATGGTATATTCTTCAACTTTTGCATGAGTGCCATGTAGATGTTGATGGACCATATCCCTCATATCCCTCACCGATCCTTGGTGTTTAGAGTGGATTTGAATTTTGTAAATTTGTCAAATACCAGTTGGTTAGAGTTTGGATAAAAACCTTTTTGTTTTCAGGGCTATCTCTATTTTGCTTGTCCTCCATGCAAGATACCATGACTAATAATTTGATTCCATTGCCATTGTATTTCCCCTTACATAGTCTTTGTACAACCCTAAATTGTGCATCTTTTCACATTCCCTTGCCTATGTTAGATAATTGTTACAAAGGTCAAGAACTACTCGATTTTGTAAGCAGGAGGGGGAGCTTAAGGATCAATGGAGACCTATACCAATTTCATGGATCATAGGTAGGAGTCACTCCTCTTTCAATTTTACCATCTCCTTTGCGTTTACATTTTTTATAGTTTGTTTTCGTTTATTTTTAGACAATGTAGCCGACATGCATGTGCCAAGTGCGGGGTGTGCACAATGTAGATCAGGGTGCATCTCTCTTGTACCTAACTATGGGACAATATACCCTACCAGGAGGGTGCATCCCTCTTGTACCCAACTATGAGACGATGCACCCTAGCATGAGGGCGCATCCCCAGTTATGTGAACATCCCCCATTCTTTGTAATATATGCTATAAAAGGGGTCATTGGCCCATATAACATGAATTTGTGTGGTGTGGATTAGTAACCTACATAAGGAGGAGGGTCGCAGTCCCCCTAAAAGGTACATTGTTGTTATGTAGGTCAACAACCCTTGTAACATTATTTGTTTTAGAAAGCTAGGGATGAAAAGGGATGCACCTTGCTTTGCTTTTGTGCATGCACCACACTTGTGCATTCACAATTTTGACAAAGGTGTGGTGCATGCATAATGTAGACTAGGTTGCACCCATCTTGCACCCAAGTGTGAATTGATGCAGCCTATTGTAACACCCTCCTCCCACCTCCACCGAAGTAACCATGCCAACTGGGGTAAACATGAGATGAGAGGCTACTATGATCAAATTCGACCTCCTAGGTGACCTTAAGGAAGTGGAATCGACGGAACATCACACAACCATCCAACATCATCAACAAAACCCCCAAGAGACAAGTCAGGCACTCGGATAGCCTATCTTTGGGTCCCACTGTTGTTCTGGATAATTTAAGACTCAGTCGCTCTCATGCTATGGGCAAGGGAGCGACCAAAGACGTAAAGTCGCTCTCATAGGCCTGCATGCCAGCGGCTGTGGACGAAACTTGCTAGTTCTATCCCAGTGACCTCGAGATTTAAGCCACTTTTTCAGGTCTAGAGCCCAGGTCACTGCCCAAAATGGAATGAAAGCTCAAAATTAAGTAAAGTATAAGGAAACAATGATGTAAAACTAAATAGTTTATCAAGACCTTAGCGAGACCCATACTAGCCATGACAAACATTTCATCAAACATATCATTGACATGTAACCTACAGGTTTAAATAACAGAGTTAAGTGTAGGGATCTCTTACTTATCTGAGAATCGCCATGAACCATTGTTTCCTCGTGTCATTTGTTACCTTATCACTTATTAAGTCATAGACACAATATCCAATCAAATACAAGTAAAAACACGCAGAGAGTCAACCATAGTTGTTGCCATAAAATTTACATATAACCAACATAATAGGAACATAATTACAATAAACATATCAGCCATCAAAATCCATATATACACTAGTGCATTTACACATGAACATCAATGGAATTAATTTTTCACTAATCAATGCAATGAACCAAGCGGTGATGGGACTACCACATTCCACCCGACCATAGATTGGCTGAGTCTAGTCTCTCTTCAGCCAATCACCCCTGTGCCATATTCCAAGCATGAATGTGGGACTCATATAACACATCAATGTGGATGCCACCGGAGTTCTCTGCCTACACCATGAGGAATTTGAGTGTCTCCTAGTCTCTTAGGCTTTACCATGCATCCACAGTCCCATCCAAGGGTCACTAGGCCCTATACGAGACATACTCTCCAGGCTTTACTGTGCATTCCATCTCGGCATCACTAGGCCCAACAGAGAGAAAATCCACCTCTTGGCTTTATCGTATATCTTTCCATTCACCGACAAGGATTCCTAGGCTCATCGAGGCACACAATCTGGCTTTACCACAACCCACAGTCTGGTTCAAGGATTACTAGGCCAGTGGCTTCGTGCATCCTTAGTTCGGTTCACGGACCACTACCACCATGTGTTTGTCAGTTTGGAGATCCACCCCACTCAGCTTCGAATCCAATCCGGCCATCCAATATAAACTGCATGAGAGAACCCATTTCATTAAAGCTATCAGGAAATGGCAAAGCTAGGCTAAAAATATGTCACATCTAGAAAAACCCATGCCATGATAGAAAATAAACACATGCAATCCCATGCATGCCAAATCTAGCAAGGAAAATACACATGCAAGTTGATACTTGCAATGAAGCCTGATGTAGTTGCTTGATCCTATCTTTCCTTGCTTGATCTTTGCTTCCTCTTGCCTTCTTTGTCTTTCTTGCTCCAATGCCAAATTGCTCCAAGAAAACTATAAGTGTCTAAGAGAATGAGAGAGAGAGAGAGAGAATAATGGGAGAAATCTAAAGTTAAAATGACAAAAGGTTACCAATTGATCCTCATAAGCCTTTTTATGGATGAGGCCTCTATTTTCTTCATTTTCCATTATTTTCTTTCATTTACTTCCTCACATGCAACCTGTGACCTTTCACTTCCCTTTTTTCCTAATTTCCATTATTTTCTTAAATAAATGTGCCAAAATGCCTCTTAATTCCTTAGTCATTGCCTTTTCTATTTTCCTTAGCTGTAAACAACAAAATGAACACCCACTAGGATATTCTTCCCAACATTCAACTTGGAATAAGTGTCTTATTCGTCCGTGGTTATTGTTTTTAACTTTTATTACATGGAATTCTCACCAAGGTTGTTACACCTATCTTGAGGGCACATCCTTATATACATAAACACCCATAGTGCTATATCTCATAGCTTGTTATGGGGGTCATCAACCTAGTCCACATTATGCATGCACCATACTTTGTGCATTTACAATATGGGTGTGCCCCTTTCACACCTAATTGCAATGATGCATCCTATCTCGAGGGTGTCCTTAGTTAGGGGAACACCCCTATATCTCTAAAATAGAGCTTATTTTTGGGGTCATTGACTCACATAACATGGATGTATTTGTTAGAAGGTGTCATCAACACATGTAAGAAGGATATGCCTATTATGAGGCTTGACACTCCTTATAATAGGATATCCCTATAATGTAGATTAATGAACTGGAAATAGAAGCTATTATGAGGTAGTGGATCTACTTATAGAGATCAATGTACTACATAACAAGGATCTAGTATTACTTTGTTATGAGGGGCATCAACTGCCTCTATGATAAATATAATCTCTAAATTAATACAAATATAATGCAAATAACAAACAAAAATTGACATATGACACCCAAATTCCAAAATTGGTGCAATGATACTAGGATATACATGCCATGGCTACTTAGTTCATGGAATATATGACTTAGTCTTTCCTTTGTTTTTTTGCATCCTTAAAGCAACTTTTGTTAGATGGGAAAATTGTAGAAGAGTCGTGTCTGTGTAGATAAAACACACCTTTATACCTTTTCATATATACTACTTATCACTAGTATTATGTTTGTTAAATTGCCGTCGTATTAAGGAATGGTTTCTACTTAAAACACAATGAACTATATTCTCTTTGATTGTGCACATCACTCATCTATTTTAATGGGTTAACTTCGACACGTTGAGCTTAGTGTTCTTCCTTGTGGACCCCACTACTTTTATTTATTTATTTACTTATGTATTTTATTATTATTATCTTAAGTGTATATTGATAAAGTAATTTTATGATAATTAATTAATGTTTATTAATATTATTTTTTATTTTAATATTTTGGTACTTAATATTTTTTTGAAAAGTGACTTGTACGATTATGTTTATACAATATTTGTTGGTGTTACTGATCAACGATAATATATGTTGATGAAAAATGACTGCCACCAGTTACACTATCCTGCTCCTCTCTGTTGTTTATCCACATATGCTTCCGTCATATGAGATGTGGAGTCTATAATTTTCTTACCGTTTGCATCATTTATGTTGAAAAATGTGTAATTAAGTTTGGTCTTCATAAATATGAAATTTGTTTTTGATTCTTGTATATTGTAAAATGAAAGAAAAATTATTATTATTATTTTTGGAGCATGGTTTCATGATCAAGGTATTTTATTTTAGAGGTCAAGCACCTATTGAGTGTTTCTAGAGTTTGTCCTAGGTCAAGAAGTCAAAAGAGTCATTGTCATAAGTTGAAGATCCCATCGGGCACATTGTAACTTGTAAAGAAAATTATTTACAATCCTCGGAGGACGTCCCCCTTTTATAGCCTTAAAGTTGTGTTGTGTAGGTAAGATAACATCTGTAATGTAAAAGATGAATGATTCATTCCAAACTTGTAAAGAAAATTATTTACAATCCTCGGAGGACATCCCCCTTTTATAGCCTTAAAGTTGTGTTGTGTAGGTAAGATAACATCTGTAATGTCAAAGATGAATGATTCATCCATTCCTTCACATGCACATTTCATATCATCCACACCCATTTCAAAACACTATGAGTTTCTCATACTCATTTTAAAATATTTAAAATTATTTACAATCCTCGGAGGACGTCCCCCTTTTATAGCCTTAAAGTTGTGTTGTGTAGGTAAGATAATATCTATAATGTCAAAGATGAACGATTCATCCATTCCTTCACATGCACATTTCATATCATCCACACCCATTTCAAAACACTATGAGTTTCTCATACTCATTTTAAAATATTTAAAATATTTATGTATTTTTCATGCTAGAACATTTTATAATTCAAAAAACTATATTTTCTCACACACACACACACAATATAATATATATATATATATATATATATATATAATTCAAAATGTGTTACACACACACACACACACACACACACACACACACACACACACACATATATATATATATTTCTCATAACCACTGTATAATTCAAAAAACTATGCGTTTCTCACGCCTATTTCAAAATATTGAAAAAAATTATGTGTTTCCCATATATGACCATTTTATAATTCAAAACACTGTTTTTCTCACACTTCACAATTTAGCAGTGATTCATTTTTTAATTCATTATTTCTTAATTTATGATTGAAAATAAATAAACAAATTGATAGAATGATATAACTATCAATAATCATCAATCCATAATAAGCATGAAAAGCAAAGATATAACTACTATTAATATCATTAAAATACTAATATTTTATTAATATTGTAAAAGTAAAAATATTATTTTTTTCTACACTTTAATATGAAAAAAACATAGCAAGTAATATGGAATTTTTAATTTTATTTTTTTAAATGATACATCTATTTATTTCCAAATAACTTCTATTATTTGTTAAAACTTTGATTTTTATAATTTAATTATTAGAAATCATCTAGCTTAAAAATAATTACATACATTAAATTTGTCAAATATATCTCTAGAATAACTAAATTATTTAATTATGAATCTATCAAAATATAAATACTATTTTTATTAGAGAATTGTAAACTTAAACTACATTTTTTTTAATGTTTAAAGTGGATTTATTATTTTTCTTTTAGTAAAATAAAATAATTTATATTAAATATTTAAATTATCAATTATATTAAAATTACTTTTGATATTAATAATCTCAATCTA
>APFE030735705.1:192149-212430 GCA_000404065.3 Pinus taeda | reverse complement strand
ATATATATGATGATGATGATGACGATGATGATGATGATGGTGGTTAACGTCCATTGAGACCAAACTTTGGTCTATCGGACCTAAAGAAACAAATTATTTAGTTTGATTTAAGATTCAAAAAGCTTGGAGAGAAGCCTCCCGAGCTCCCTATAATTTTGACATTGTAAAAGGCTAGGAAGGTCAATATTGCGACAAAGATTATGAAACTGAGATCTAATGTGGTTGTACGCGGGGCGCTCGGAGAGGAACAGGTTTTCATCCTTGATGTTCCTATTCTCACAAAGATGGCAGATCCTTTCCATCCACGGTGTTTTAGGAATTGCCCAATGACCTGTTTCACTATGGAGCTCATGAGAGTTCGTTCTAATCTTCACTATATTAATTTTCTTCTTTGAGCTAGTTAAAATAGAGAGATACTTTTGATCTTCTAGGATGGGCTTGATGACCTTCTTATAATAACTTTATTTTCTTTTAGTTGCTAAATATTTCTTACACCACATTTTTTCTTTGAACTTAGAAGTAACAATATTTTTAATGTTATTAATGTTTTGCAATGCATCATTCTCGTTGTATCTCCCAATAGTTTAACCAGGCCCTCGTGTCTTTATACCACCCCTGTTTGAGCCTTAGTTGGTTTTGGCTGGAATTTAAAGCTAGCTTAGGAAGTCTATGATCTCCTATGTTATTGAGTTTGTGCTTGTACAACAGAAGCCTAATCATAGTTAGGCCCTCAATAGGGGAAATACCTACTTCTATAAGGAGAATAGTATAGGGTGTATTGCTTTTAATTTTCAAGTTATACGTTATAAAACGCTTCTGGATTTGCTCAATTTTTCTCCAAGATTCTCTAGAGATGTTGCAGCCCCAAACCTCACATCCATATTAGATAATAGGAGTGACTAAAGTTTCAAAGAGGAACTTCTTTTTATCCTGCATTACGAGGTTTGTTGTTTTACAATTAGATGGACATCTATTCTTTACATATACAACACATAGAACTGCATGAGCCCAAAACATCAATTTTACATTTTTGAAAAACATCATGGAGCACACCATATTTAAGATTGTCCTATTCATTCTTTCAACAACTTTGTTCTGTTGGGGATTATAAGGCACAATTGTTTGATGTTTGATCCCATGTTGGCGAAGATAGTTTTCAAATTCATTTGAAGTGTATTCTTTTCCATTATCAGTGTGAATAGAGCCAATATGAGATTGTGCATCATTTTCAATCCATGTATGAAAGTTCTTGAATGTTTGGAAAGCATAAGATTTGTTCTTCAATAAATAAACCCAACACATTTTGGTGTAGTCATCAATAAATGTCATCATATATTTATTTCCATTTGCAGAAGGAACAAGCATTGGACCACATAAATATGAATGAATGAGTTCAATTTTTCTATGTGCTCTGGAATGTGAATCATGAAAAGACTGTTTGCTATGCTTTCCTAGAATGCAAGCATCACATTGCTTAAGTTTACTAGGAATTGTAGGTAAACTAGTAACACCATTTTTCTTCAACAAGCGGACGCTGTCATAGTTCAAGTGTCCAAATATAACATGCCATAATAACCTTGATGGAAATGTACCTTCATAATGAGAATTGTATGAGAAATTTTGTGCATGAGTAGAGATACCTTGCAGCTTGAGAAGCCTTTCTTCTTCTATCCTCGTCATGACAAGTGATTGGTCTGATGCTTTTCTCACCTCAAGCTTGCCATCAAACATATGAATGGAGTGTCCTTGCTGGTGGATGTGGACCAAGGAAAGTAAGTTTCTCCTCAACTGTGGGAGATATAAAACATGATGTAGAAGAAAGTCTGGAAGACCAGGGAATTTAAGCTTGATTGTGCCAAGCCCTAATGGCTTGAGTTTTGATTTGTCTATAAAGTATACTGCTCCATCAACATTGTCAGTAAATTATTCAAAAAATATTTTCTAAAAGTCATGTGGCAAGTTGCTCCTAAATCAAGCAACCAATCATTTTTCCAAGAAGTAAGTGAAGCATTAAATAAGTATTCATTTACTCCAATATTACAGTGTTCCACAACATAGTGAGCGGATTTAGGTGCTTTACCTTTCTCTTTGTCATTAGTTTTACCTGTGGGTTGGTTTCTTTCCTGCTCAATTCTGTCCCAAGGCAACTTGCATGTGGATGCATCATGTGATCCATCTCTTTTGCAGCATATGTAGTGCAAATATGACTTTTCTCCTTGAGAGTGTCTACCCCCTTTGCCTCTAAAATTTCTTCCTCTTCCTCTTTGACCAACTCTTCCTCTGGAAGAATCTTGAGCAAGATTCTTCTCTCTATGTGCAAGACACCAGTGTCTTCAAAAGACTGAGGAGATGTATTCTTTCCAAAAGCTTTCTCTCTTTCAACACATTTTTTCACAAGGGATTCAAAGGTAATATCTTTGAGGTTTCCATTTGCTTGCAACGACTCAAGATAATTTGAGTAAGTGGGATAAAGTGCCTTGATGAAAGCTATTAGAGGAATGTCCAGTTCAACATTAGTGACTTTGATATAATTCATAATAGATTTTACTTCTGATGCAAGAGCAAGAGGATCATCATTTTGTAATTCGAGGGTGAACAATTTAATCATGAGTTGAACAACTTCAAGTGCAAAGTGTGAGTCGAAGAGTTCCTTCAGTTTTTGTAAGGCTTTGAAAGCATTTGAAAATGGAAAAATATGGCGACTCACCTCTTCATTTACTGATGCTGCAATCAATGCATAAGCCTTGTTGTTCTTATTTTTCCAAATGGCAAATTCCTTGTTTGAGGTAGGTTGTTTTGGCTCTTTGTCTCCGTTTCCAACACACACTCTTTTCCACAGCTCATTAAAAATGAGAGTGTGTTTGATTTTTTGAGACCACTCAGGATAATTTTCCTTCCCATTGAGGACCACCCCCACAATAGATATTAATGGGCGCATTTAATATATATTTATATAGTTATAGATATATATACTTCTGCTGCCAATACATTGTAAGAAATTGCACTTCTGCTTGTAAAAAAAAAAAACTACAATTTTAATGCATATAACAGAGGTATGGACATGCTCACAAAACCCAATAAGTGGTACATAATAGTACTCGTTCCACACAGTAATATATAAAACAAGCCTGCGTTATATCCAAAGCACTTGTATTAAAAAAAATATGGAGAGAGCATAAACACCATATATGATAATGCATATACTTGGAAGATGCCCTAGCAAACCACATAAAACAACTTATATATGGAGGAGCGTTTATACCATGGGACAACGTATATATGGGACTATGAAAACAACGTGGAGCCAAACAACGTTATGTAAAATTCCTCTCCATTAGAATTCGTTGGAATACAGTGGGAGCGTATTAACTTAGTGGGAGAGTATTAGCTGAGTGGGAGTATGGAGCGGTATTCGAGTCTGGTGGAGCACATATATGAGGAAGGCACACAATATAAAAACACACAATAAAACACATATGGTATATGGGGATAACGTTTATGTAAAGCAGAGGAAATCTCGGGCAACAGGGCGGAAGGTGCCAGTTCTGACTGGAGGACCAAGAAAATGCATATGACAATGAATTATTTAGGCCTCTGGAGCATGACAAAGGTGTCAATTATTCAAAATAGGCAGAACATAGGCCAGGAAAGAGTTACAAGGGAAAACTGTAATGCCAAAGATAGAGCTGGCTCTGATGCCATGTTAGGCCAGGAGGTAACTCCTCAAATGTAATTGTATTATTCATTTAGGTTGTTCATTACTATATACAAGAGGGAGTGACTGTTTAGTTCATCTCCTGATGACTCTCCATTTCCTCTATTATTTATTTACACTAATTACAGTTGTTCACCCAATCCCTATGATTAGGTGTCAACAGGATTGACACGCCCTTAACAACCACCAGAGGATATTGAGACGACATCCATTTAATTGAGCTAGATCGAATCTGTTTTCTGAAATATTGTGAAGCTAAATTTGAGAACAAAACCCCTAACGGAGTTCTATACAGAGAGAAATTGGACCATATGATTCTACCCTATCACAAGTCGAGATTTCTTTCTGAAGAAAAGTCACATACAAGTTTTCTGGCATGAATTTAAGCGAATGATTTGTGACGGGTATTACAGTCAAGGTTTTCCTATCTGCTAACATATTCTGTGTAAGGGCAAGCTTCCTACAACAATCTGGTGATAGGTCGAACATAGATTCGAACACAGAAAGGTTGGGGCATATTTCAATCATTGTTGTCGAATTGAGATCATCGCTAAAGATTAAGGGGACTCGACATCTGGGATTGGAATAATTGATTTATTGACTGGCGACTGCATGGAAACATGTGGGATCTAAACAAGAACTAAATCCAAACCCTGCCGTGATATGACAAAATAAAAGATTAACAGCAAACCAGGACACTAAGTCACACTACCAGAGTTTTTTTTAATTGATGTTATAGTCGTTAAAATTCTTGTTGAACTCCATATTTGGAAACTTAATTAGAAATTATGTGTCAAATTGAATTAAATTATTTGACTGTGAATACAATTAGTCTATATTTTCTTGGCGAAACTAGGTTATATTGTTTAATTGTCACTATGACATAGATATTGAGTTATCTGGTTGTAACTGATTGGTTGGAATGTATTGTTCGTTAAATTTTATAAATTGTGAACTGTAGTATTAAAGCTGCTACCCTTGAGAAGTGTTAAATTGTTGAATAATAAGTAACGTGTGAGAAAACCTAGGGCAAATTTTCCTAGCACACCACTATGGTATCAGAGAAAATATCTTGCCAGCCTTTATGGTATTTCAAAATGGAACCGCCAAAAGATAATTTTTGGCTCAAGTATGTGGAATCTTGGAGAAAGATGGAAGAGCAACAAGCATACACTTTTAATAAGATGGAAGAACAACAAGAAGAAAATATCAACAGGCTACAAGAATGGAATAGAAGACTAGAAGAATATGGCAACATAAGAAAGAAAAGTTGGGACGATTTCTAGAATAGTGGCAAGAAAAACAAACCAAGCGACATTGATCATGAGCCCAGGCCCAAAGAACAAAGTATAAGGAAATTTGAAGCAAAGGCCAAAGTATGGACATGCTTGTATCCCCCACGAAAGAAGGTACGCAATCAGCCAAATTTAATTAAAAGGGATGGAGATAGTAATGGATTTCCAACTTTAGTTTTCATCGCTAGTGTAACCCTTGATGGCGAAAATGGAAAATATCTTGACAGTGAAAATGGTAAAGTTGGATTAGACAATGGGCCACTGAAAAGTGGAAGTATTTATGAGCCACCAACATGTCAAGCTAAAGAACCTCTTTAGAATGAGTTTAGACCAATGCAGGCTTGCCATCAGGTCCAAAAGTTGTAATCTTCCTAGAGCAGGCAACCCAAGTACAAGAAAGAAATACATAATGATGAAGAAATATATGAGAAAAGTAGTGACCAACACGTTATTAATGACAAATCAGGGGTTCTTGATGGTGTTGCTGACAAGAATCAAATTTTAAGGAAACTAATTCACATTGAGGACCTAAAAAAATCAAGTTCAAAACCCTTGGACAACCTACATAAATTGCTACTACATTTGTGATTTTTGTTCATGGAGAGCTTGTTTTGTCGGTTTAAGATGTTGGCATTTCTTTAGTTGCAGGCACTTCAATTTATGGTGATCCTAAGATCTATACCCTTGGAGCTCCATTTAAAAAAGGGGCCACAACCGATGTGGGGACCACCCTAAATGGAGGCACCAGGGACTATATTGTAGAAATAATTAACGGGGAAATTTCTCTAGATAAAAGGTTCAATGATGCAAATGTGAACTGGGTACTGATGTATAAAGTACGACCCGTAGGACAAAATCCTTCCCATACCGAGCCATTGAAACTATTACAAAGAAAAATATTAGTGGGGGAAAGTTTGTGAATGAAAGCTTATCTTTGTAGACGGGATGTACACCTATTGAAATGGATGAAATGCCAAATTCTAAGTTGGAATTGCATTTTAATGATAGACTATATTTTGATACCAGATCCACTTCAACTTGCAATTTTCCTTTGGGTGTTGTAACTACTACTAGAAGTGACAAGAGTGTGTTTTTAGATGTTCCTAGTGACAAGAGAGCATCTCTTGATGTTGATGATGACAAGAGTGTTGGAGATCTTAAGAATGACAAGAATTTGCTGGTTGGTTCTTTTATGGGTTTTGAACCATATATTAGAAATGAAGAGTTTGCATATGAAAATTTGCAATTGACATGAATGTGTGGGTCAATGTTTGGCTGATGAAAGTTTGGGGTAATGGTTACATACAAACTATTGGGAAGACCATGCATCGGATGCCCATCTCCAGGGAATTTCATAGGTGTCAACATTGGTTAAGTTGATGCCAGATTGGCTAAAAAATAATTTTCCTGTACAAAACCACATATGTCATGAACAAAGACTCATCTTGGGATAGGTGAAAGAAAGCTAGAGGCTTGTCAAATATCTAATAAACAAGGATACAGTCCTTAAATGAAGAAGGAACCTCTAGTGAAATTTTCGAATTTATTTTTGTCCAAGGAACTGACGCGTGATGAAGTAGTCATGCTATGAAATTTTTGATTCTTCTTATGTTGGTCCATGCCTTTCAAAATGGTCATATTATTGATCCTTATATTATAAAAACTATTGTTGAAAAGATGATTGATCTACATGAAAGGATAAGTGCAGAATACAGTGAGCCCTTAAAGACAGAGTTTTTGTAGCTAGCAATGCACTTGCTGAAGTATCTCCTTAATGATCTTGTGGACTATATAAAGGAACTTGAAAATTTAGTGGCAAACTGTCTCACTAAAAAAGAAAGTGCTAACAAGTCGTGTGCCTTTGTTAAGTTTTTCCAATATCTTCAAACTCATGAAGTTCCTGTGAAAACCATACTTCATGCATTTCTTGAGCTTTTAAAAATGTCCTAGCCAGAGAACAAGGATATAGCTAACCGAGCTCTGCATATATTTATACCACAACTATCACATATATTTCTCTTGGTATAAAGCAAGATACCTCTAAGGATCCATTATATGAAGGAAATACTAGTTGAAGAGTGCCATTCAATTTCTAATTTGGTTCACATTTTCCAGCTTACTTATGACATTCAAACCTATTTTATAGCTATCAAGCCCAAATTGTGTCATAGATGCTAAATGTTACAGGATGCTAAATTGACTCCAGTTGTAGGATGTTACATGATCATAGTAACAGTACATGAAAAACGTCCATCTGATGCTTAAGGCTTTCCAAATTCTTTGACCAAGAAAGTTAAGAAAGAAAGTGGCCTTCCTAATTTTTAACCCAAGGATAAAGAAATGTCTGCAATATACAAAGAGATGTTAAAGCTTCTATCAGCGGCTTTGGAGGTTTGGCACAAAGTTAATGTAAAGCTAAATAATTTGGAAGGGAATTCACAACCTTCAGGGAAAAATGAAGATCCTTCAACAGTCCCCTTAAGCGACCTTGATGTCACGAATAAGGTTTTAGAAAAGAAGCCACATTTGTTTATTCGAAACAATGTTCACCAGGTAACTCAACTACTAGAATCTTGTTTCAACAACAAGCTATTGAGTATAGGGAAGTCATTATGTACTTTGTTAAAAATGGTCTTTGATGCATATCCCTTAGATGCCATGAATACACTACCAGACATAATAGTACTACAAACCATGGTTGGGGAACTAATTCAAAGACATCTTACAATGGTTACTGCTCATCAGATTTCAATTGAGACTAGTTCAGCTAATTTAATGACAAGCTTTGCAGTTTCTATTATAAAAACACCAGATAAGGGACAAAGCAGTAGGGGAAAGAAGTAAATCCCCTTGTTTATCCATTAGAGAAGGAATTAATAATTAGCAAAAAAGTCATCAAATTGCAAAACTCAGAATACTACTATATGGAGGATATTAGAAAATGCTTCCAATACATCAAAGAGGGGAAACAAAGTGGGCGGCAACAGGATTCGTCATTGCTTGAGGACAAGCAATGTCAGGAAGTGGGGACTGTAATGTTCCCAAGAAATTAGTCATCCAAAGAACGAAGTAGCCCATCAATCCCCATAGGCTATAGTCCTCCATAAAGGGGAAAAAACCCAAAATTCCCACAGGTGAAGAAACCCAAAATTGGGGCTTAGAGTAAAGTTTACTCAATCATTTTAGAAGAAGAGACCCCCTCTACGAAATCTATAACTATGAGAGGAACAAATACATTTGGAACCATCATTTTATAGATCAAATTATATTTTTTTTTCTTGAGTCTAATGCTCTAAGGGTTTTAAGACCCCTTCCTTCCACTAATTTTGGTGGTAAAAGATTACACCGTAGTTAGTTCTATTTTTTTTTGTTTTGTTTTTGTTTTTGTTTTGTTTTGGCGTAGGTTATTGGGTAGCCTTTTCTGATCTAAAAGGATTAACAAACCAATTCATACTCTTTTGAGGAAACATCCATTTAATTGAGCTAGATCGAATATGTTTTTTGAGAGAAAAAAACCTAACAAAGTTTTGGATGGAGAGAAATTGGACCATACGATTCTATTTTATGGAAAGTCGAAATTTCTTTCTGAAGCAAAGTCACATACAAGTTTTTTGGCATGAATTTGAGCGAAGGATATGTGACTGGTATTATAGTAAAGGGTTTCCTACCCACTCGCAGTCATTCCATGCCAAGGAGAAGCTTCCTACAACAATCTTATGGAAGGTCGAACACACATTCGAACACTGAAGCAAACATGGTTCGTTGGACATGATTCACTGGAAAGTTTCTGTGAGGGATCCGACAACCAAACAATCGATAGAATCTAAGCATGTTTTGTGGCGACCCAATAAAGATCCACACATTTCGTAACATACCTGATTCGTTGGAAGGTTCCGTTTTGGTGATACAAAAGTGTAGGGCATATTTCAAGGGCCCATATGGTGGTAACACAATGAAATATTTAAATAAGAATCATCGTTGTCGAGCTTCGATCCCTGCTAAGGATTAAGAGGACCCAACATCTAGGCTTGGAATAATTGATTTACTCACTAGTGGCTACATGGAAATGCGTGGGATATAAACAAGAACTAAATCCTAACCCTACCATGTGATGACAGAATGAAAGATTAACAACAAGCCCGGTTGCTGAGTCATACACCAGTTTTTTTTTTATTTTTTATTTGTTATAGTCGCTAAAGTTCTTGTTGAACTCCATATTTGGGAACTTAATCAGAAATTGTGTGTCATGCTGGAATTAAATTATTTGACAATGAATACAATTAGTCTATATTTTCTTGGCGAAACTAGGGTATACCGTTTAATTGTCATGGTGACATGTATATTGAGTTATCTGGTTGTAACTAATTAGTTGGAATGTATTGTTCATTAAATTTTATAAATTGTGAACTGTGGTATTAAAACTGTTACCCATGAGAAGTGTTAAATTGTTGAATAATACCTAACAGTGTGAAAAAACCTAGGGAAAATTGCCCTAGCACACCACATTGTGGGAACTTGGGTCGTTGTGTTATATAGTGTCACACCAAGAAGAATAAGGAGAAGGGTGCAACAACTTCGGTAGAGGTGGATGAGTTTGCCTCCAAATGTGACATGGAGTTTGCCTTAGTGGTGAGCCTTACATGAGTGTCACGTCTTCCGTCGTGTGGTTTGTAAACAGTGGAGCATCCTGTAATATGACTAGAGTGAGAGAGCACTTCACGAGTCTGGTAGAGGATGATATTAACTTGGAGGTTGTGCTTGAAGATAATACCAAGATTAGAGCAACATGAGTGGAGACAATATCATTTAAAAGGGAATCTTCACCTCTTTTCAAAGTGATGAATGTTCTTTATGTTCTAGGGCCGAAGAAGAACTTCATTTTAGTCTCCAATATTGAGGACAAAGGGTATGCAATGTTGTTCCAAGGAGGACAAGTGCTTATATATCCCATGGGATCTAGTGTCAAGCATGCTAGAGTGATTGGAGTCCGTAGTGGGAGGCTATACAGGTTTACATTTTAACCTACTAGAGCCTTGGTGGCGGAGACCAACAACAGTGAGTTGTGTGAGATATGACATGGGAGGATGGCCCATTTTCATGATGAAGCATTTAGGTTGTTGAGAGAGCTGGTTAGAAGTTTACCTGAGTTCATCACTGAGCATCATGATGTGTACAGGGGATGTGGTTTTGAAAAGTACACTAAGACACATTTCCCAAGTAGTGATAGCAGAATAGTAGGTATCCTAAACTTGCTACACTCTAATGTGTGTAGTTCTATGCCTCATGTATCATTAAGCGGACATGAATACTATGTGACCTTCATTGATGACTACTCCAAGAAGACCTGTATTTTCTTTATGAATACCAAGGATGAGGTATTCAAGATGTTCCAAGAGTTTAAGGCTCTTGTGGAGAATCAAACGGGGAAGAAGATTAAGATGTTGAGAATAGACAATGGGGGTGAGTATACCTCCAAGGAGATGAAGGAGTTTTGTAGGAATGCGAGCATCAAGATAGAGTACATAGTGCCTTATAACCCCCAACGAAATGGGGTGGTGGAGAGGAAGATTAGGGCCATAGTGGGTGTAGCTAGAGCTATGTTGCATGATCAAAGGCTACCCATTTTTTATGGGTCGAGGCATGTAACACTACAATGTATCTACAAAACAAGAGCCCACATAGCGTTTTGGGGAGTAAGACTCCTAAGGATGCTTTTTCTAGGAAGAAGGCTGAGATTGCACACATCATGATTTTTCGGTGCCTTACATATTCACATGCCCCTGAGGAGAAGAGAACGAAGCTAGAACCCACTACAAAGAAGGGTATCTTTGGGTGTTATAGTGAGACCAACAAGGTTTATCATATATACATTCCTCCACAGAGGAAAGTTGTCTTGAGGCGAGATGAGAGATTTGAAGAGGAGAGGGTCTTGAGGAGGTCTCTGGAGGTTGATTGGGTAAAGCAACAAGCTCCTCAGCAAGGGGCCACACCATAAGTATCAAGATCTTCAGGGGGTACACCATAGTCAGGAGGATCACCTACTTCTAGGTTGACAGGTTCACATAGTCTAGTATCACCGCGCATGGGATCTTAGAGTATAGGTTTACCACAGACCATGGGCGGGCCTTCCTCTTCAAGAGGAAAGGCTCTAGTTGAGGATTTTCCCATTCCAGTAGAGGAGGCTACTACAAGACAAGAGACAGTGGGAAACCCAAGTGATTAGTGTAGGAGAGCATACCACCAGAGAAGTTTAGTGGTTATGTGGAAAATGTTGTGGAAATTGAATTGGGTAGCTACGAGGAGGTTGCTAGTGAGCAAATCTGGAGAGTTGCCATGGGGAAGGAGTATACCTCCATCATGAAGAATGATGTATGGGAGATAGCGTTGAGACTTGAGGGGAAGTTAGTGTTGACTTCCAAATGGTTCTATAAGATCAAACATGTTGCAGATGGCAACATGGAAAATTTCAAAGCCTGTTTTGTGGCACAAGTGTTATCACAGGTAGAGGGATTTGACTATGAGGAGGCCTTAGCACTAGTTGCTTGTTATACCTCTATTATATCAGTGATATTGATAGAAGTTGAGATAGGTTGGAGGATTCACCAGATGGATGTGAAGACCACCTTTCTCAATGGGGTCATATAGGAGGAGGTGTACATTGAACAACCATAGGGCTTTGATCATGGGAGAGAGTCCCATGTGTGTAGGCTTAAAAAAACCTTACACAAACTAAAGCAGGTGTCGAGAGCATGGTACAAGAGGATAGATACCTACTTGCAGCAAATGGGTTTCTAGAAGAGTGATGCAGATCTGAACCTATACTTTATCATGGCTGGTGACGATCCACTCATTCTAATTCTATATGTGGATGACTTGTTTATTACAGGAGAGGACATACTCATCCAACATTGCAAGAGGGACCTTGCTTTAGAGTTTGATATGAATGATCTAGGACTAATGCATTACTTTTTGGGCTTGGAGGTTCAACAGGAGGATGGGCATATGTTTGTGGGCCAAGGAAAAGATGCAAGGGACAAACTAAGTTCGTATGGAGGATTGCAAGCATATGGCTACTCCTATGATCACCAAATGGAAGAAGTTGCATGCTTCAAATTTTGAGTTGGGGAACCCCACCTTGTATTGCCAATTGATCGGTTCTTTGATGTATCTAGTCAACACTACACTAGATATTTATTTTGCAATCAACACATTGAGTCAGTTTATGATGGAGCCCAGGGGAGTGCACTAGGTGGTTGCAAAACATGTGTTGAGGTACCTACAAGGCACAATGGACTATGGTCTGGACTATATCCCAGGAGATGGAGTCAGGGTGACAGGTTGATGTACCTACAAGGCACAATGGCCTATGGTCTGGCCTATATCCCAAGAGGTGGAGTCAACGTGATGGGTTGTACAAACTCAAATTGGGCAGGCAGTTCTAGTGACCGAAAGAGTACTTCCGAATGTTGTTTCATGTTGGGTTCAACAATGGTGTTGTGGTTAAGCAAGAAGCAGAGATCAATATCATTGAGCTCAATGGAAGCTGAGTATATTGTAGCTAGTCAGGCTAGTTGTGAGGCGAGTTGTAAGATTATTTGGCTTCGTAAGATGACATGTGGCTTATTTGATCAAAGGTTGAGACCAACTACGATACACTGTGATAATTAGAGTTGTATCAAATTCACGAAGAATCTAGTATTTCATGACCGGTCAAAGCATATAAAGATCAAGTACCACTTCATCAGGGATTGGGTTCAACGAGGGGAAATGAGGCTTCAATATATATCCACTGATGAAAAAGTTACAAATATTCTCACCAAGTCATTGCCAAGGGGAAAGCGTGTGTATTTCAGAGAAAGGATGGGAGTGGTGAGAAACACCTTCCTAGATAAGAGGGATTGTTAAAAATAATAAGGGTACCAAGGAGGTATTTCCTAGTGCATTAGCCTTTCTGCCTAAGAAGACACTTTAGTTATCTTTTTGGTATGTGATTTTATGGGTTATATTAAAGTCATGGTGTAAAAGTCACTTTATGTGTTACATGTACTAGGTACTTTATAGTAATGTCACTTTATGCCTAAAAGTGCCTTTATGAGAAAAAATTACTTTCTAATATTAAAGACACTTTATATTGTTAAAGTGACTTTATGTGGCGAAAAAGTACAAGGTATAAAACTATAGTTATAAGGTGACTAGAAGTCATTAATGAGGGGGACTACTTTAAA
Source organism: Pinus taeda (assembly GCA_000404065.3). Classification (NCBI taxonomy): domain Eukaryota; kingdom Viridiplantae; phylum Streptophyta; class Pinopsida; order Pinales; family Pinaceae; genus Pinus; species Pinus taeda. Next base: position 199,195 of record APFE030735705.1, on the reverse strand, counting down.
AGGGGGTCAAGTGAGGGAATGATCTCCACCATTGATCTCATGGGTTGAGATTTAATCTCAACCCTTGATCAATAGGGTTAGGGATATCCTATCTAATGAAAGACAAAATGGGAGAAAAGGCAAGAGATATCATTCATTCTTAACATGAGCATTTTCGAAAAGAGAGGGAGAAAGGAGAAGAGGAGGAGAAAGCTAAGGGAGAAGGTTTTACAGTTGAGAACACTTGCTACAACAACCTCGAGTTTCTAGGATGCCAGGTTCAAGCTCAAGGGAAGGGCACAAAAATCGAGGCAACCAGAGCACTTTGGTACACAGTTTGAAGTATAAACAGAGGTTTATTTAAGTGATTTTCGTGGTAGAGAGAAGTTTCAAACTGCATAAATTTCTAGGAAACAATCTGCACAATTTTCTGTTGTCACTCCTCCAACAGTCAGTGAAAAATTCGGGACAATTATAGAGAAATAGGTAGCACAAAAATTGAGGAAGTGATTGTTGGTCAGTGAGCATGGGTTTCCAATAAATATGAACATTAAAAGAGGGTTGACTGACATGCATTTCTAAGCAGTCTAGGTCAATGTTAAAGCTCGAATTTCAAGGGAAAATATCAGCAAGAGGTCTGAGATGCTAGTCTTTGAACACTAAACATAAGTTTATTAAGGAGTCAAAGTTTTTGGTTTAGAAATAAGAAATAAAGTGGACTGGTTGAGGCACTCTTCCCAAGGGAAAGATAAGTACACCTTGTTGTTAATTATCTCTGTAATATTTTTCTCGAGAAACTAATAAATCCTCTTTGAATATTGGTTTTCCCTTTGTGGGTTTTTCAAGGGTCTCGTTGACCAAAAACACTTGTCTCTTGCATGTTAAATGCTTGCATAAATTTTTTATATCAGCTGGAAGGAAAATGAAAAATGTAGAGTAGTCTCAAATGTTTCAAATTAATTTTCATTAAATTTTATATTAGCGAAGAGTTTGGGGCTGGGGGCATTAAACAATATACAAAACACTTGAAACTAAGAGGGCTACAAATTTCTTAATATTTTTCTATAAAATTGAAAGCATCAAAGTGGTATAAGGAGAAGTTCTTTTCCATCTCACGTTTATGGACAACTTACTACATGTTGGCAATGGAGCAATGGAAAAGGCCAAATGGTTGTGGACCATCCTAAAGCAATTATGTGATGTGGTAAACATTGAGGTAAATCTCCAAAAAATCATCCATTCATTTCACCTATGTTAACTAAGCTCAAAAAGGATGATAGAAGGCTTCATCCCTTTCATAATGCAACATTTCAAGGAAAGCATGGCATGCCAAGGGTTCAAACTGGAATCAAATAACTACAGATATCAAGATTGGATTTGGATCCTTGAGAAGCTAAACTCTAGAATAAATCATTGTTCAATAGATGTATATCAATCATTGGAAGGCTTGTCCTCTTAAAACATATAATCAACATGTTGGATTTTTGGTTGTCACTTACATATATACCAAAGCAGATCTTCAAAAGTATGAGGCAAATCATGTTTAGATTCATTTGGAACAAAAACTTGGAAAAGAAGGGAAAGTTGCTAATAAGTTGGGAATCAACATCAATGCGAAATGAGTAGGGAGTTCTTGGCATAAAAAACATTCATATTTTCTTGACAACATTAGCAATGAAAGGAGGCTATAAATTGTTCACAGGAAAAAGGTTATGGCTAGAAATCCTACATCTAAAATACATTTCCCTGAGAACTATCACAAATTGAATGAGATCCCCATACAAGAACCAAAAAAGGGGGTAATTTTTTTGGAAAGATATATAATATTCTTACCATTTAATTGGATCTTACCTAAGTTGGAAAGTAGGAAACAAGGCTAGCATCCAAGTGGCTACAAATTTTTGGATAGGAAAAGAGGTACACTAAAAAATGCCATGTGAGCTCATGGAGGCTTTTAAGCTTTAAAGGCATTTAACACCTAATAGATCTATATTTCCCACACACTCACCAATCCCTAGATTAGGTCTAGAGTAGCAATATAAATTTGGGCCTAATAGGGCCATCAACAATCCAATGGAGGAGATGAGACTTCAACTAAATAAGGCTAGAATCAAGATAAGGTGAGAAGAGGATTCAAATGCTTGGAGTGAAAACCCAACCTAGGGTACCTAGTCAATTAAATTGGTATATGAATTGATTTCTAACTACCAACAAATCCAAGACCCACCACCTTTGTAGCAGAGCATTATCTGGAAGGTCAAGGCTCCCCCAAAATCCATCCACTTCACATAGTTGGCACTAAGAAATACCATTTTCGCATGTTATAATGTTCGATGCAAAAGTTTGGAAGGCCCAAGCAAATGTCCCCTACATGAAAGAGAGATGGTAAATAACTTGTTCATAAATTGCCACTTCTCTCTAGAGGTCTGAAGCACCATTGGGGAACCTTCTCTTTTAAAGGAAACTAGGTAGGGAATTCACTAAAGCAAGCTCCTCATTGGATTAGCATAAGGGAAAAAGGAAAACTCCATGGTCTTACTTCTTGAGGTGCTATGGTCTCTACTACTGGCATGCAACACAATTTTTTTTGAAGAGAAGTACTCCCCCTTGGAGGTATTCCATAGGGTGAGAGCAAACATGGGATCTATTAAAGCCTCACCCATTCAAAAGGCCCCCATGGATCTGACCAACCTAGAGAGAAGATAGGAATCAGGCGAAAGCATATTCAACAAAGCCTCTAGCAACAATCTAGGTGGAAGTGGTGGTAGGATATGGTTACAACTACAAGATGGAAAAAGGACAATGTTCAAGCTCAAAGTAGGCCAAAGTCACCTAGTTCAAATTTGAATTCAAGCTGGAGAACGTTGAAGTTTGACAAAATTTCATGAATGAAAATTTCTCTAATAAAATTTGGCATTAAATTTGACATCTTATAAAGTTTAAAAATACATATAATAGATGAAAAATTGCATGGAAGAAAGTTAACACTTATCAAGTGGATGAATCTATAGAAACATGAAAAAATTCGTAGGGGTTGGGACCATGTTTGCAACGTCCACTTGGAGGTCTTGTGGAGGAGGGTTGTTGATGCACACAACAGTATCCATGACTTGACAATTGGGCAAAGTCAAGACATGCGGAGTGTATATTTTCCACGAATTTGATCTGCTGCTATGAACAATCTAAACGTATTTCTATTCATAAGACACAAAAATTCTCTACTAGAGTGCAACAAAATAGGAACGAAGAATAAAACATAGTCGCACAATTCAAAACAATTTTTTTACTAGGAAACCCAACTAGGAAAACCATTTGCTTGATGTTAATTTTATCGATAACAAAGATTGAGCAATTGATCTCTTACAAAATACAATTGTTTCAATCTAAAAGACTCACCTGTCTTTCCTTCTTGATCTAATAACAAAACCCTTGCAAGATTGTTGATCTTTGCTTTCCTCTACTAACTTGTGCACAAGCTTCTCTCGCACACTCTTCCTCTCACAAGCTCCATACACAAACTTTTGCTTCCTATTGCTTGGTCTCACCAACTCATGCTCACCAAAACAATGATTAATCTTGTGCCTTCTCTCCTTTTAAAGCAATTCAGATGGCTAAAATTAGTGAGTTTCTAATTAAGGTAACATTTTTTGTGACTGATGAGTTAGCATGAGTTAACTACTTATGCAACATGTCCTATTTCAAGTCAACCACTTGAAACTCAACCACTCATGCTTTTCCTTAATCAACTCACGCTAGAAGATCAAAACTATGCCTTCAACTTCAACACATCAGTGAACTGCCTCATGCACTCCTAATTTTTAGGGAAACTCCATGCACAAAAGGAACTCAACTTTGAATCTTTGAAATAAGGCACAAATCAAGGAATCACTTTTCTCGCTAATTTTCAACATGGAGGGTGGTGGAATGTAGAGTTTATAGTCGCAAAGTAGCTCAATAAAATTGTTATTACAGTTGCCACGTGACCTAGGAGAGATGAAAACCAAGGATGTGGAAAAAATTACACATAGGGAACCAAAAATTGCGTGGAGAGAGCCTAGGGCTTTTAATTTTTTACTTTTCCGTTGAATTTTGAGCACAAAATTTGAAAATTTGGTCGAATTCATTGGCTTGAGATTTGCTCGAGGTTTAGGTTGAATTTGAAGTCCAATTCAGCTTGGAATCTGCCAAATGTGAGTTGAATTAATTCAATTCGCCTTAAGATTCAACGAATTTCAAATTTTAAACTTCAAATTCACCGAATAAAGTGACTCTATTTGTCACAGTATTTATTGTCTCTGTGCATTTTGTAGCAAGCCGGTCACAAATTTTCCATATAGACACTGTCGTCAACTTTTCCATAGAGACACTGTGGTCCGGATCAGGGACTTCGAATTTTCTACAATTGTTTTACGTTTTCAACGCTTCCGGCTGAAAATCGGCCTTAAAAATCTTCCCTAGATAGACCCTCTCCCTTTGATTTCAGGGCTTTCTGCTGACTCTTATGGGACTCTGCATTTTAGTACATGAATCATTGTTTCTCTTGTTGTCTACCATTTAGGCTTGCCATGGAGGTCGTGGTTTGTATTGCAGTTGGTGGGTGTTGCTGAGAGAGGGCAGTGGACCTATGTGTGCTTCTTTCATTATTTACTGGTAACCCAAGTGAATTGGGTGTCAGCCAATCTATGGTTGGGAAATTGTTGTTGTTATCACTGAGGTTGTTCCCCAAAACTTGTGAGAAAAGGGAATACGACCGAGGTAACCACTAACCACTATTTTAGATGCAATTTCTAGCCAAATGACATCCAAAGAGGGCTCTCTCTATATAATTTAACTTTGTTTATTTGAAGTTTTTATGCTAGTTATGATATGCAGAGGTTTGTTTTAAATGGGTTTGGATGGTGATTTCAAATAGAGGTAGGATGCAAGTCTGAAAGAGTTAATTCCATTGGGCAATGGAGTCTATGAAGATGGACTGCTGAGTGTGTTTCTGTGATGATGGGCAATACTACAGAGCAAGATAATCAGTTTGGAACAATATTGAAAGCTAGTGATTGATGGGATGTAAGCCAGGGGGTAAAGGGTAGTCAAGAATTCTTTATCATGGTGGTAGAGGGAAGATGCTTGAAAATTTTCAAGGAGCAGTGAAGAATTCCTTGACAATTCTAAGAATGAAGGAATTAGTAGAAATAGAAGCATTTAAGAATTTCTATTAATGCTAATTGTGAAGAAAACATCAATAACAACAGGAATTGAACACAGAGTGTATTTAAACAAGTTCTGGGCTATTCTTTTTCCCTGTTGTTAAGATTATGAAACATATATGAGATTTGCAAACATAGAAAACACAAAACACAGTTTAGAATAACTTATCGAGCCAAAGAAAGACATAGGAATTCTGTAGCAGAGTCCAGAATCATCACATCCACATTCAGAAGGTCTAGTAGCAATGCATTTCAACGCCCTTTGTATTAATAAAAAATTGAGTTACAATGTAGTTCAATAGGAGAATCACCAACCCCGAATACATTCTTTGGGGGGGTATTTATACAAAAAGAGAGTTTACAAAATATCTTGAGGATAAGATAAGGAGCAATAACTTCCTTCAGCTACTTTTTCAGAGAAATACATGCAAAAATAAAGGTAGGAGTTATTTTGGCTGTGCTGGCTGCTTTAACTGACAAGATATTTTAGACTTTTCACCCAGGAATTCGGCTGGTAGTTATGTCCTTGATTTGCTTTCCTGCGTTGCTGTCCTAATCTGTTCACCTGCTCTTGATTCATCTTTAATGTGTCCTGATCCTCGCTTGAGCTCCTTCCTTCATATCTACCACGTGTCTTGCTCTTTGACCAGGTGTACATAGGCAAAAAGATCCAAATTTACTTAGGCAAAACTTCCAACATACTTTGCCACCACTGTTCTGTAGGCAACTAATGTCTTTGTATTTTTACAATTATTTCATCAGCATCAGTATACCTGTAAAAATTAGGCTTGACTTCAAAAAGATGATTTATTTCATGTTATAAAAAACAAATTCTCCAATTTGTCATACAAGCTCTGTTCGGAAGGAGGTCCTGTGTCTTCTGAGTTGCTGGATGATGCAGTGATCTGATTTGTTACATACATGTTCACCCAATGAGCATACTGTTGATGTGATAACAATTTTTGATTGCTTGTTACTAAACTGGGTAGACCCTTTTGCTGCAAGATTGTGAATTTCTCTGTGAAGGCATTAATATCCATCTGCATCTCTTGACACTTTCTTTCCAAAGTTTGTATAAGATTTCTCATTTTTAGCACCTTCTTTATTATCAAAATGGTGCCTGTCCTGTCAGTGATCTCCAAAGCTGCTAATTGTTCCTTAGTATTGGTGTTCAAAAAATGGATGAGCCTATTGGCCTACTCAGGCATATTTCCTAATGATGCCCAGGCCCTTTGCATTTGCTCTTGTGCCCTTTCTATTAATTCAATTTGTTCATATATTGTCTGAATTGATCGCCATTGGTCAGTAATGGATTGGCCAATCTTGGTCCAGAAAATCATTTTAATGTCTGCCAGAGGTTTATGCAAGGTGAGATCCTTTTCCAGTGATTTCACCTTATTCTCCAGGGCCTTCACCTCTCTGGTCTTCTCTGCCACTATTATTTTTGATTTGTCATAGCTCACTTCTATCTTGGCTAGTCTTTCTTTTGTCTCTTTGAGCTCTGACATTTGAGCTTCTAGCTCTTTCACTGCCTTCATCATTTCTTCCATCCTCATGCTGGTTTCAGGATCTGTTGTTGTTGCTGTTGTAGCATCTGTAGTTGCTATACCTGTTATTGATGCTGGTTCAGTGGGAGGGTTTGCTGCTGTGTTTGTGGGGGGAGCAGAGACAATTGTTGGAGCTATTTCGGGTGGCTGGGAGGTCGACTCTCCCTGCTTAGTTTGCAATGATTTCTCCAACTCTTGCTTTGTCTGCATTAGCCTTTGGTTCATTCTCATCAATAAATCCATGACATCCTCTTCTGCTTTTTCTTGTGCTAGTTCTGTTGTTTGGGGATGCATGGTGACAGGCAGCTTCAATTGCTTT
>APFE030735705.1:157965-191208 GCA_000404065.3 Pinus taeda | reverse complement strand
AAGGGCAGCAATATCTTCCTCCTTCTTTTTGATCAATGCTTTGATGCCTTTGGCATCCTTGGGATCATGTCCCAACTCAACAATTATTTCTTCTAGAGTCTTTATTCGGTTGTCTTTGGCTAGAGAAGAGATCTTCTCCAAATCCAATTGAGCAGATGTGTTACTCAATGACTCTTTTAATTGGTGGGCCAGCATTGCCTTGTCTGCCAGTGTAGCATAGATCATTTCACCCGTTTGTTTGTGAAATTCTATTTGGTCCATTGGGTGTATGTCTTTGGCAAGGACCTTTAGATTGGTCCTTATGTAGTCAGCTGCAGACTGTCGCTGTTGAATCTTGGGCTTGAAATGACTTAAAATCATTTTCTCCTCCTTGATGTCATAGGATGCCATTAGTCTATGCTGTTTGGAGGGTGTCATCTTAAGAAACTGATCATATAACTGAATTCTTAGTGACTCATTTTGAGCCTTAATCTCCATGAATGAGTGTTTGATGTCTGATGGTTTCTTGGCTTGTGACCTTGAGGAGGAGACTTCCATTCCATGCTGCCTCTCCCTTTCTTGTCTGTGAGAGCTAGTAGAAGTTTGTTGGCTAATGGCCCTCTCTCCTCTTGTGCTTTCAGTGATGTCTTCCATAGTGTCCTCTTCAGGAGGATCTACCCTTTGCCTCTTGGCCTCTTGCTACCCTGTTGACCCACTTGCAGGTGTGGTCTCTTCTCGGTCCCTTTTCTTACTTCTCTCCTCAGGAAGAGGAGTCTGCAGTGCTGGTACCTCTGGTGCTTGTGTCTATAGTGAAGGTGCTTGCCCTTGACTGTGTTCCTTTAAGGTAGTAGGCTGTTCCTCCATAGTTTCTTGTTCTGCAACTATCAACTCCTTGCCCTTTGCTGTCCCTGTTGTTGGTGTAGTCCTTTCCTGGGAAACCTGTTCTGCGGCTGTGGCAGTTGATAAGCTTTCCCCGGTTTGCTGTGGCTTTTTGAAAGACACTTGCCCAAAAGAATCCAAGTCAAGAGTTTTTTCCAAATCTTTCATGGTTTGTTCCATTTTTTCTTCCTCATTTAACTCTTCAACTAGTGTTCCCTCCAACCACTCATCTTGGTTGGCATACTTTTCTATGTCAGGGATGCTGCAGTGTTCATAGGGTGCCAGCCTATATTTTACCCTTCTTGCATTGATAAAGCCATATGGGTCATAGGGTACCCACCAAAATCTTCTCTTGAGTCTGAATGTTTGACCCAATAGTTCATCAACATCCTTCCATCCCTCTTTCTTGTTCATAACAAAGGGGCCTAACTGGTCTCTGAGTTTCAATCGAGCCTTTTTCTTTGTGCTATGGAAGTGACTCAGATTTGAATTGATGAATTGCCTGAAATATTCAAAGGCAAACAGTCTCATTGGCACATATCTGGGCAGCTTGTAGGGGCATAGCTCACAGCCATATATCCTCAGAATAGTGTGATTCTGGTAAAAGTACCAGTCACCTATTTTATAGTTTTTGGAGAGTTGTAGTATTTTTTGCATATCATGTGTCAGTCTGGGAGGAGGAGTTCTCATTAAGAGAGAAGAGACTGAGTATACAAATAAATCAATAAACTCACAATAAGAGTAGGGAGAAGTGCGGACATCATGAAAGATTGGGGTCCAAAAAATCACAGACCTCCTTTCCCCTTTATGGTCCAATTTTCTAATGGGGAATTGGAAGATATCTGGCTATAATATAAAAATAGATGATAGATATAGGAAGAATATTTGAAGATTCCCTCCCTATCTAGCCTCAACAATTGGTTGTGCATCTTGTTGGCAATAAACTTGGCATAGTTGTATTTGACAACAGGGGGCTGCCTTGGGGTAAAGATAGACATCATAACCAGTATGGTTTCATCAATATGCTCAATTGTCTTGAACCACAATACAAAATATATCATATCAACCACTAATCTACCCATTTTAGTGAAACAGGCATAGTGAAAAGGAGGTGGCTCCTTAGGCTGGCTATCTGCTCTCATGAACACTTTGAAAATTCTGGTTATCTCTGAGCTGGAGAGTTTGGGACCTTCATCCAACAAGTACTTCATGGTAAGAGGAAACTGGAGGTGGGTTGGTTTGAAGTTCAACATCTGATTTCTAGAGTCAGGAGTAATATAAAAAAGAGTAGTCCCAGATGGACTCTTAGCTGCCCTGTTTGTTGGCTCATAATTCTCACAACAGAGGTGAACGATCTCAGGGAATATATTCACAGAGGGGAGGTAGTATCTGGGTAGATTTGATTCCCAAATTCCATAAACATCATCTTGATTTAAGTAACTATTTTTGAGCTCACAGACCGCTTGAAGATGGTTTTGGTAGCCTACTAGGTCTTGGATTAGATAATCTCTATCAGCCAAGGGAAAATGTTCCAACTCTTTGTGGGGTGCATTGAGGGGAGTGATGTTTAAGGCCACTGGACCTTCCATGGCTAAGCTCTGTTGCTTTTAAAATTGGAACTTTTGAATCTGTGTAGGAAAAATGGGCAGAACGATGGCTCTGTGGATTTCTTCGGGATTTTCACCATTGAAATTGCTTTGTTGGCTTCAATTTAGCTCTGTGGATTGAATTCAGCTGGAGAAACAGGAGCTATGGGCTTCTTTGGCACAATGGGCTTCAATTGTGGGCAAAAGGCAGCTTTCGGGGTTTCTTGGAGAGTTTGCAGGGTTGAACGAGCTCAATTTTAGCTCACTATGTGATTTTGTGGTGAATTTTAGCAAGACAGAGGTTCTGGGATAATTTGGGCAGCAACACAATGTTCTTCTTTTCAAATTTATAGGTTCTGTGGCCAATTTTACAGAGAAAAGCAATGAAAAACAGGGTCGGGGGCAAATTGTCGTAAATACCTGTTTTCTCGGCGGAAAGGCCAATTTGCAGGTGACCAGATGAGCCAAGGGGCCAAGATGTGTAATTAACTTGCTGGTTGGCGGACTTGAACGGTCGAAAATAGTGTTTTGCACGTAATTTTGCATGCATAGGTCGCTTGGAGAAAACTAAGGTGAGTGGTAAAAACAAACATTTTCACCCTTTTTACCTGAAAATTTGACTTTGGCGGGTTAGGGGCGCTTTTTTCGGATGACGTTAGCATGATGTCATTTTATTGTGTAGCGGGGTACGGATGCTGACATGGCAGGTGACATGGCATATGACGTGGCAGGTGACATGGCAGGTGACATCATCAGGTGACGTGGGCATGACGTCAGCAGGGAGGCGGGCGGGTGGTAAGTGGTATTCCCCGCACCACTTTTGGGGGGAAGTGGTTTCGAGGGAGGGGGCTCCGAACACATCAGGCGCTTGACATGCGTCCTCGGTACGGCAGAAATACCGCCCATCCCTCGGACGCTATTGTTCGGCAAGTTGGGGCTTCCGAAATCGCCGACCACCGTCGGATTTGGGAGCGCCGATCGGATGGTTGGCGGATGATGGAGGTGGCAGAAGGTTAGCGGCGGGAGACCTGTTTTAATTTTTTGTGATTTGTAAGGTTTTCTGGTGTATTTCGGACTTTGGAAAAGTGGGTTTTTGGGGGAAAAATGCGGGTTTCGGCTATTTTATTTAGCTAGAGGCCAAATAAGTCCCGATGGGCATGTGGAGGGTAGTTATTGGTCCACCATTGGCCCCTGGTGGACCAATAACTCCCTAGAAAAATTTAAAATATCGCTATAGTTTAGCCAAGGGTTGGGGTATTAAATTTTTTAGGGATTTTTGTGTTTTTATACATAGTAAGGGAGGGGAATGTACATAGGAGCTATATAATAAGGTTAGTAGGTTAATATGATTATGTGGGATGGGTTTGTATGGTCTAGGCTAAGTTTTATAGAGTGAAAACTTAGGCAAAGGGGGGAATGAAAGGATGACAAGTGGTGAAGCTTAGGAAACTTTGGCAAAATGGAATAAAGACTTTTTACACAAGAAATGTGGCTTGTTTTGCCTAGGTGAAAACACATTTTCACTTAGTTTTCTATGGGATGAAGTGGACCAAAGCTAATGAGCAGATCCCACTGCCCTTGGGGGGAATGTTAGTAAGTGTTTCTTGGGGAAAAATGGGGAGGGGGATTAGTCATGCTCCATTTGTTTTGTAGCCACCTTGCCATGGTACCTTATGATTTTATGAGATAGCAACTTGTTCCAAGGAGAAAATTGCTCACAAACCATGCTTCTGTACCATCAAAAACTGCCTACCCAACCTAGTATAGCTAACATTTTCTCTTCATTTTCATTGGGTGCACTTGAACTAGCAACCCCTAATTCTTATTTTCCTTTTAGCTGCCCTTTTATCTAAGTCTACCCTTATTTCTTCTAGGGCTCAGATTAAGTTTTTGAGACCCTTTGCTTCTCTACCTAACTACTTGTTTGCCAAGCTTAAACTGTTTGTGCAAACCTTTATTCTCTATTCTAAGTAAATTCAAACATGATCTAGCCAGGATTAGGCTGTCTGATCAACTGTGGCAAGAGTTAACCACCTATACATGGTGAAAATTGATCGAAACATGAAATCTTTGCAACATGAAAAGAATGAACATTTTTGGCACTTCCTCAGTCAATCATGAAACTTGAAACCTATTGATATAGGAAGCTAACAATTGGTAGCGCTTGCGGAGGCCACACGCACAAACCACCCCCTTTTTCTTTTAAAATCCCCGTATATTACTTTCTATTGACAGTTGAAGGAAGATTTTGAGCATTAACATCAAGATTGAAAATAAAAGAAATGGAGAATTGTGGCAGCAATAAAAATAGACATGATTAGCATCAATCAATGATGACACTGTCAATAAATCCGCTCAGAAAACAATGCTTTTGACAAAAATTATCTTACTGGAGAAGTAAAACCACTAAAATTGGCAGAAGTCACAAGTAAAATCGAAACCTTTTTTATATGGAGGATCCAGATATTCCTATATGCGACTTTCAAAATAGACCTGGAATAAAGTTAACTAAAAAAGGTTCCCCATGAAAATCGCTAACTGAAATTCTTGGACCAACAACATGCGGCCTCGGCAGGTCATCTGCCCCCATCAGGCATTACCAATGAGATTTACAAGAAGATCCCTTTCCTTATGCATCCAAATGTGGAACGTACGCCAGATAATTGGCAAAAAAGAAGTGTAAAAACTTACACTACGATCTGGTCACTCGAGATCAATTAACTGTGCCCTAATTATTGATCAAGCAATAAATCTCTCCAAGAAAATGTGAAATAGAGCCTGTTCAGGATGACAAACATTTCAAGAAAAAGTGCAGAGTTGTCATTGTGATTGGTAATAAGCAAAACTGGCGAAAACACGGTATGTAAAATCTTTAATGAGAAGGGTTTTATTTACTTAATCCTCCTAGAATAAACGCCTGTGAACGGTCCAGCTAAGGGCATCCTTCAAGCATTGACGATACAGCAGCCGTACCCTCTCCTTCTTCTGAGTCACTCTACGAGCTAGATACGTTGATGTTGTCGTTGCCAAGCTCATGGCTTCTCCTCTGGCACTTCCCTACCCTTACTTCTCGAGACAATTCCTTTATTCCAATTGATTATAGCGTTCCACTCCAAGGCATTCTTATAACACTCAAATTTGATTTAAATGTGAACGTGAAGATGGTCCTTTATATTTCTTAGTTTTTTTTTTTTTTTTGGGTTTTTACGTGGTATGGTGTTTAACGTAAAAGCCTTGGAAAAAAAAAACGAAAAAAATATCTCAAATAATATTGATGTGATTAATTCGAAAGACAACGAAAAAAATATCTCAAATAATATTGATGTGATTAATTCGAAAGACATGCTTACTACATTATGAATCATAAAAAGCCTAAGATCTAAATTAAATGTTTATTATATTTCACAATTATCTGAAATAGTTTAATTATATAAATATATTGATTAATCATCTTAATAATTATTATACAATTGGTAATGTTGTTTTAAAATTAATAATCATGATGGTTGTTTCATATTTTATGGTTTTTCTTGAAATTTAGCAAATAATCAATCATTGAAATTGTTGGGTATCTTGCTTAAATTGTAATTCTCAGATTCTATGTTAATTTAGAGATATATAAAAACCTAAACTTGTAATTTTCAATGATTGATATTGTAGTTTTAGAATATTTGGATTGCAAGTCTTTAATTCCCAACATATTTTTGTCAAAGTAACACTAAAGAGACTTGGCATCTTGAATTCTAATCATCCCAGGCTGCAAGTAATTGTCTTGGGAAGTTAAATCTTTCTACTAATGCATCTCACTTTGTTCACATTACATCATTCAAATTGTATTATTTTTTTATCATCGTAAGTGCTTTTAAATATACATGTAAGGATTGAAAGTTTTTTTTATTTGTCTTTCAAATGAGAATATTTGTGGCATTAAATTTTACATAGGAATTCTACTTAACTTCGTCTTGTTTTAACATATCACTTGAGTGAAGGAAATCATAGTAATACCGAACCCACAATGTACATCATAACAAACTATAAACCTTGTGTATGAATAAGAGGCAACCCATATTGCACATCCTAACATTCTACAAACCCCATGTGTGAACAAAAGCCACTCATAGTGCACATTGTAATATTCTACAAACCCCGTGTGTGACCAAAAGCAAGCCATATTGATGCATATGGTTAAATTTAACTATATTCACTTTATAGTATTTTGTATTTTTTTCAAACATAGGTTAAAATTTGATTATTCTCTAATGGTTAATTGTTCTTTAGTGTGGTTGATAAAATGTTTGAATTTATTAACATTGTCTTTTTTTCCTTTCGCAGAGGTTGAAATTGTGTCATTTAACTAACATGTCATAGGTTCATTGGTGAGATTGATGTCATATGAAGTCCCTACTTGAGTCATAATTCGACCAAACCTACTTAAAGCACCTATTAAAAATAGCCAAAGTATTAGCTCATTAGTGAATTAATTGGTTATTTCAACAACATGAGTTGAGGGGTGGAAGGACTAGCGATGATGCTTATTAACCTAGTGATTCCTCATTGCCAAGTGACCTTTAATTCTAACTAACCCTCCCTTGCCACAACAAAGAAAGAGTCCATATCCAGAGCCAAAGTTCAACATAACCTACTCCATAACACCTATTGACAATGATCAAAGAATTAGTTCAATAACATGTCCAATTAATTAGTTTAGTGACATAACCTAAGTGGCATATGGCATAGCAACAACACTTTTCAACCTTACATATCCTTACTACTTAGTGACTGTAACTAACTTTCTTTTATCATAGTGAGGTAAGAGTCCATGCCCAAAGCTAAAGTTCAATAAATTCTACCCTACAACACTTATTGAATGACCTAACACTACAAATTGAGAGACATTAGCAGTATTAAAGTGGCACATTGATAAGATTGAGGATATCTTGGAGGACACGATTATATCCATGGAGATGATAGCTGATGCACATGAATTTCACAGTAAGTTCAGATGAATATTATGGACGATATGATGTGAGAATGACTTGAGGACCATATAGGTGAATATATCACATACTAATCGTGTGATGAGGTGCATTTGCAGCCTTAGTATAGGCATGCCAAAGAGGAATTTGGATTGAGCACAAATATTGGAAATGTTGACACCCAATCTTTGGGATTAAGAAAATTTATGTAAATATTCTAAATAGCAAAAAATAAAGGAAGATAGAAGATGAAGAGACATTGGGAGATGAAACCCAATAGTCTCTCTCTCCTTGTATATAGTCATATTCTCATTTAATGCAAAACACAATTTGATTCGGAGTTACAAACTTGGCCTAACATGGTATCAGAGCAGTCGGTTCCAATTCAACACTCTCCTCTTGTAACTCATATTCATTGACATATTCCCTACCATTATTTCATTATATATTCTATCCCTTTGTGCTCTATAGAGCTATGTACTTATTCCAAGCATGTGCCCCTATTGTATATTCCATGGGAGGTCATTTGAAGTGTTGAGAAGACTGTTGAATTGTGCCTGGAATTCCTACAAATTGGGACTAATTCTTTTAAAGGTGTGTGCTCTCCTGTAACAACGTTGATTTTCTATATGCAAACCCTGCATTGAAATGTGTTGGATTGGTATGCATTAGAATGTGAGTTGTTAAAAATGAACACTATTATAAAAGAGTTGTGGCATATAGATTACTTCATTCATAACCCTTGTCATTACTAAGTATTATTTATGTTCTAAATAGGCTTATAAGTCATGTGTATGGATGGTTGGATGGTTGTTTAAATGTTGTGGTGAGTCCTTTTTAATGGTCGTGAACCATGTTGTTTGGTGCATTCAATGGTCTCTGTGTTGGAATGCTGCCCCTATAATCTGTGTTGATGTCCAGCTGGTTCATTGGTTCATCACCATGTGTTGGTTCATCATTGTTTGTTGTTTGGTATCATAAGTTTATTTCATCGGTGCATTGCCTATGGCAACAACATTGAACAATCCTTCATTGAACATGGTAAAACACCTGGTAAAGCGAAAGGAAAAGAATTTGAATATGCTCATTATCTTGTGGCACATTGCAACAATGGTGTAATTAAAGACTTATTTAATGCTTCACTTTCTTCATGGAAAGATGCTTGGTTGCTTGATTCAGGAGCAACATGCCACATGAATTTTGAAAGATATTTATATGAATAATTCATTGAGAACCAATGGATAGGCTATGTACTCTTAACATTCTCCTCAATTCCTAGCTAACAAATTTTACAACCGCCTGCAATGGATTTCATATTCAAGAGGTACTTAATAAGGACTTGTTGGAGAAGAAGAATTGCATGTTTGATCCTTGGGAAGTATCATCCCTTGTGCTTGGTTTCAATTGGGTTTCCTTCTACATTAGGTACTTATTGGTTTGGTCAATGGCTATTATCTGTCTTGTTTTGATAATTTAAGTGTGCAATACCTTCCAGGTTTATACTAAACAATCCTTAAATGTGGATACATGTAATTTTCTATGAGTCCATCACCTCAAATTTTCTCATCAATTTTCCCCTTTAAATAGGTTAGAATTCTTGCATTCTTGCATTCAGTATAGCTACTAGTCCAATAGGTGCACCCATCATTGTAATGATCACACACATCTCATAGTACTTACACACAACTAATCATGGGAGTTGAGTCAAAATTTAAATGGTCCTCTCATACCAAATTTTGTGAGGTCCCTTTGGGACTTCATACTAGCGAGAGTCACAAACTATTGCTGGGAAAATTTTCGATATCAACAAGTATGTGAATTATGGAATCAAGGTCCATAATAAGGTTGAGAACAAAAAATGTGGTCATTTAAGGCCTTAAGATGGATCCTAAGGATTTTCTCCGGAAATTTTCAAGGTGGGAGAAGTAGTAAAAGTGACACATAAAGTTGATTCCTCCAAATATTCCGCTCTAAAATATGGCTGAAAAATAATATATTGATACAACCACAATTATTTATACTTTCATCTTGGATCATATCTAACAACATATGAACAAATTTCTTTACCTAGAGAATCTAAGTAAAATGCCTACTCACATTGCTTAGAAGAACATAATATATGCCATCCTCAAAATCCTGCACCTCCTCAAGTTAAAAAATAATATTAGGGGAAGGAAAAATTATTTTTAATCCTAACACACCAATAGGATTTTTGCTACTTGTTTTATCAAGAAATCTAATTATAATAATGAAACAAGATGACTATGTAATCAACAAATGTTAATGCTCAAATTAGTTTTGTGAAAAATTTCCATCACCTACGGAGAACATATAGACGAAGGAGATACTAAAGATGAGGCTCCCATAATATGTACAACTTAACCTCCAGCCATCAGTATCCCACTCTAGTAGTTTGAGTTAATTTGATTGTCCCTCTTTAATGCATCCATCACTACAACACATGAAATCTTGAAGCCTAATATTTTCATATATTGAAAAGGATTGGTTGATCCAATCCCTCTACTCTAGTACTTCTCACATGGATACATTGTCAATATATTGTGTGTAAACTTAAGATAATTTGTGATCTCATTTTTAGTATCATGATTTAAAGATTCACATCCATTCTCTACTTTATTCTGCATAAACATGAGAAGGAGACATAAAAACGTGACTTACTAGTGATGAGACTTCTGAATATTCCATAACATCATAAGATGATCCATAGAAATATCACTAAAAGTAAACCCATATTAAATAGTTATAAATTTAATAATTCATTATATAGTTTAATATATGTTATTTTATAAATAAACCATGGTTGATAATAATTTTGTTAACAAGCCCCAAAATATGTTTCATACTTTTGAAAGAGAAACTAATTACACTTTTGTTCTTAATTCACCATAGTGGTTTCTCCATGAAGATAACTTATGTTTGATGGTATTTATAAGGAAACAACATTGGTCATGAAGATGTACAATAATGGGCCTTCTATTTCAATGTTATCAAAACCAGACCAGTCATCAAAGTGGTCAACAACAAAATTTGAACCAGACTAGAGCGAGCAAAACTAGACCAAAAAATTGATTATTCAAAAAATACATAAAAAATTCAAATTTTAGGGAAAATCATGTACATTCATCTGCATCCATACAGTCAACCCCAAAATGTGAACCAGAGTGGAGCAAAAAAAAAAACGTGAAAAATATTATTCAAAAAATACATAAAACATTCAAATTTTAGGGAAAAACATATATATTCATCTGCATCCATGTGAATCCAAATAATTTATACACAATATATAATGTTTCTCATTTTTATAGTAAGTAGGAGTGCATATAACTGAAACAACACCAACTACATACATCTTTGAACCGTAATACATCAATAAAGGGGCTCTAAATGAACCCTAGAGTCCAAAAATAAGCATACTACTAATGAGTAACTATAGCGACATAGTTAAGAGTCTAGAATTTATAATTTACATTCCTGTCATATGGTACTAGTCTCTCATTATGGTTGCATTGATTGTTGAACCCCTCTGTCATGACCCTAGTGAAAATGTACAACTTCACTCAAGCCATGGAGACACTCGTGTCATGACAAAGGAGTTCAACAATCAACGCAACCAACATCAATGTACATTGGTCTAGTGCTATTGATTCAATGCCAATTCCATAGCATCATACATCATAGTATCCAATGGACACCTTGCAATCCTACCAATCCTGAAATCCTGAAAATTGTTTAACCCTGCTAAATTTTGAATGGGATCTAAAATTTGACTTTCTTCAAACTGAATGAAGTTGGAACCACTCTGAAACAACTTGAAACAATTAATGTTAATATTAAAAAATTAAGTAAAAGTTGACATTATCCTTATCTTTCCTTTTCAAAAAGGATAGATAAGGAGAATCTCAACTTTTACTTTAACTTTAAAAATTAAATATTACCATTAATTACTAGGGTTAGGTTTTATAGGGCCCTAGGGTTAAGATATTTTTTCTTTCCTTTTAAGTATTTTTTATTAAAAAATCAATATTTGGTATTCATTAACTATGTTAAACTACATTCTTAAAAATTGGTCAGTTTAGTAGAGAACTAGTCACTTTGGTGTTTTAAGGTCAGTTCAATACAAGACCAACCTTCGCCAATTTGAGCCATTAAACTAGACTAGTACAACTCTAAAACCATTGGTACCAACCAATTCCACTAGTTCTAGGCTTAATGCAAAGGAGTGTACTGACTATATACATATCATAAAACATATTCCATCCCACTTTGGATGCCTTGCATCGTGCTTGGTTAGTCATAAGATCATGTTAGTCACAACCTCCCTAGCTTAAATAAACAAGTGGTAATACTCTCATCTTCTAAGCTATGTAATAAACACATGAAAGGGAGCAAGACATGTAGAGGAAACATATGGGATGACTTTCAGTGCTTGCAACCATGAATGTGACTCATTGAAGACATAATGATACGATAATGATAAGTAGTCCTTTAAGATACACTAAGAGTTCTATTTCAAAATATGTGCTTTGTTTTCTATACCTACCCTCCAAAGGGTTATACATCAGATGGAGTCTTCATGTGGTCCCGATATTCTATCATACCTTGGGTTCCTTGGTATGCTCATATTTCTCCTCAACTCCTTGAGAGTAATCTAACATGTCATCCTTCTTTGTGGCCCCTGATATACATAATTGTGTAGTTTCAGTGGGTAGTGATTGTTGCGGGATTAGGCCTTGGGAGGACACATCTACGCAATTTCAGGACGCAAGGATAACTGGGTAGTCAAGGGACAAAACTGCATAGTTTCTGGAGACAGTGGGTTTTGGATGAGGGAAGGACATTGGAGGAAACCACTGCGCAATTTTGAATGCTAAGGAACTATTACAGACCTCCCAAGATAGTTAGTGAGGACGTGCATGACAAAAAAGCATCAGAAAAAATTATCCACCCTCAAAAACCCTCCACAAAACATTGAAGTGTGGTGCAAAACAAATTTCTAGTAGGTTATTAATGCTACCAACAATCATTCCCTCTCCAATTTCACAAGAAGCTCCTACTCAAGCTACCTCCTCCACTATGGTTATAGTAAGTTCTTACAATTGTGTGAGCTATAAGAGATTAAAATTGCCTTGCAATCTCCACCAATATTAGGGAACTTGACTTATCTGCATGCACCAACTATTTTGGGTTGATTGACCAATTAATTGGATGATCACTGTGTTTGACTAAAGTCACACTACTTAAATGACCTTCCACTAGTTCCTCCAAAAGTTGGAACTAGTTTAACTGACAACAACTTGAGATAATTGACCTTTATTGCTACAAATTAGCAATCACATATGTATAACTGAACTCTAACTCCTCCAACTCTAATTTACTGAGTAAACTGGGTGACACAAGCCATGTCACACAAGTTAACATCATCCAAGTTGTCTGTTGACGTGTAAATTCAATTTTTCTCAATTTAATCAGGGAAAAATCAAATCGAGAATTTCTTGCTACATTTTTCAACACATAGTTCAATGGAATGTATTACTTTCACTATGAACTTGGCATATTTCACATGTTAAGTTCATAAGGTTTTGGGCTAATGTGGTTCTATGTGTTGTGTATATAAAGAATAGGTGTCCATCTCATGCTATCAGAAACAAGACTCCCTATGAAATGTGGTATGGCCACATTCCTTAGGTGAGGCATCTCAAGGTTTTTGGTTCCTCTTGTTATGCCTTAATACCTAAGGAATAGAGAAACACACTCAGTGCAAGGGGTCACAAATGTATCTTCTTTGGGTACTCATACCTCCAAAGCATACCATCTCTATGATAATATCTAGAGATGTGATCTTTATTGAGTCTTCCAAGACTGACAATGTTGTTGAGTGGCAACTTAATCGCTTGGATATATTCAAACATTCAAAGTGTTTTCAAGATTTTGATATTGAATTTCCACATCTCCTTCTCTTAGCTCTATACTTACTATGAAGAGCCTTGAAGAAATCAGGTTGAAGGAATTTCCTTCCCCTGCTTTGTCAGGAAAGAGCTAAGAGACTACTAGCAGTAGGTAGCCAAATCTGACAAGCAGTGAGGGTACATGCAAGATACAAAGCAAGGCTTAATGCAAAGGAGTAATGCAAAGGAGTGTACTGACTATATACATATCATAAAACATATTCCATCCCACTTTAGATGCCTTGCATCGTGCTTGGTTAGTCATAAGATCATGTTAGTCACAACCTCCCTAGCTTAAATAAACAAGTGGTAATACTCTTATCTTCTAAGCTATGTAATAAACACATGAAAGGGAGCAAGACATGTAGAGGAAACATATGGGATGACTTTTAGTGCTTGCAACCATGAATGTGACTCATTGAAGACATAATGATACGATAATGATAAGTAGTCCTTTAAGATACACTAAGAGGTCTATTTCAAAATATGTGCTTTGTTTTCTATACCTACCCTCCAAAGGGTTATACACCAGATGGAGTCTTCATGTGGTCCCGATATTCTATCATACCTTGGGTTCCTTGGTATGCTCATCTTTCTCCTCAACTCCTTAAGAGTAATCTAACATGTCATCCTTCTTTGTGGCCCCTGATATACATAATTGTGTAGTTTCAGTGGGCAGTGATTGTTGCGGGATTAGGCCTTGGGAGGACACATCTACGCAATTTCAGGACGCAAGGATAATTGGGTAGTCAAGGGACAAAACTGCATAGTTTCTGGAGACAGTGGGTTTTGGATGAGGGAAGGACATTGGAGGAAACCACTGCGCAATTTTGAATGCTAAGGGAGGCTGGGATTTTTGTGCATTGCACAGTTCCAGTAGGCAAGATAAAAGCTTGAGGGTTACATATGTGAACTGCGCAGTTCAAGAAAGTTGGATGAGGCTAGGTTGTTAGGGAAACTCCGAAATTTGGCTAAGTGTGGGATCAGTGGAACTGATGTGAACAGTGATTAAAGTTGACTATGATCACACACTTGAACACTTAACGATACAACATAGACCATCTAGAACATATAATGCATACTTCGCTTAATGCAACAACCTTTGTGGTAGCTTACGGCAAGTGCGGCTCCGATGATAGACTTTGGGAGAATAAAGGCAACACTTGTGTAAGAGTGTGTGAAATGAGTGCGAAACATGTCTATGTGGTGAGGACAACCCATTCTCACAAAGATTTCCCCTTGAAGCAAAACAAACCTTCCTTTGCATGACAAGTGATAACCCCCATGCCCAAAGATGACACATTCTATATAAAGATAAAAGCATGAAAGGCTCTTAATTGTTAATTGTCTTAAATAGGTCTCATCTAAAGTGGCCATTGTCTTAAATATAAAGTTCTATCTTAAAATATTTTTGTCTCAAACTGTTTTTGTCTTAAATATAAATTTTTTCTTAAAATGTTTTTGTCTCAAACTACTTTTGTCTTAAATATAAAGTTTTGTCTCAAAATATTTGTATTAAATTATTTTTGTCTTAAATAGAAAGTTTTGTTTTAAAATATTTTTAAACTATTTTTGTCTTAAATATAAAGTTTTGTATTAAAATATTTTTGTTTCACACTATTTTTACCTTAAAATTTATATTTAAGACAACTCAATTGATATTAAATTTCAATGTAAAATAACTAAAATAAAAAGTGGTTTTTTTAGACAAAATATTTCTTTTGTTTTAAAAATATATCTTAAAAATATCCATGGTGTAATAGTAGAAGTAAATTTGTTGTGAACTTTTTATATAAACCCTATGAAACAAAGTTCAAAATATTTAAAAAATAAATAAAACTGTAGGCACAAAATTAACCCTTACATTAAAAAAACAATGACACGTTGGTTAATAAAACCAAGCAAGAGATCGAGAAAGATCGAGTCGTAGCATAAAACCAAGCATGACATCCCATGACACTATGGTTGCTTATTTAGGTAGCCCCCTTTTTTAGCGATTTAAATGATTCTTAAAAGAAAAGGGCGGAAGTGGTTGTTTTGTTTTTATGATTTTATTGTTGAGTTTTTTAATTAATAATCAAGGATTATATATAATTTTCTCACTTGGCGCAAAGTTTTGGTGTGTTTATGTATTATAAAGATTTTTTAATAATAATATTATTTTTTAAAATGAGGGGTAGTAGAAGGAGAGGTATTTCATGGTGATTAAGAGGACAAAGTGTTTATGTACTCTAGGGTATTGGTTATATGATAAATAATCAAGTAAATATTTATGGTTTTTACTAGGGACACAATTCTAATTATGGGAGATTTTTCCTTAGTCCTGCGTCATGTGGTCAAAGGCTCCCTCCCAAAGGAGAAATATATAGAAAACATTATGAAAAAAATTAGAAAATTTACCAAAGATATCTTATCCAAAGCATATTTCCATGTCCTAAAATACTTCAACAGAGAAGTAAACAAGTATGCAAAAGAGGGGTGTAAATTGAAGATAGGTGAATTCAAGATTAATGGCAAAATCGATACTTCTATAATTCCCTAATGGCAGATGAAGTCTATTAATTGTTTTTTAGTGAAATTGGTTGGTGCAAGAAAATATAAAAATAGAAAATTGGGGGCCAAGTGACTTTGTGACAACTATGAGGAAACACATGCATGCAGACAAGCTATCATGAATTATTTCATAATCAATTAGTATCATTATGCGTTGTAAATTTTGTGTTTTTTTGGGGAAACTTTGTAAAGTATTCACCTGCAAAACCCCTCTTTTGTTCCTCACATATATTCTCCTGCTCAAAATCATGCATTTCTATTGAAAAGGAGAAAACAATTGGAAATTTTTGATGAATTAGCTTTGTAATTCGTGATATATTTGTTGCAAAGAAGACACAAAATTATATAAGACAAATACTTTTTCTAGTTAATTTTTTTTTTTTTTTTTATTTTTTTTTTTTTTTTTTTTAGGATAGAAAATTTACTTATAAAACTATGATTTAAGTTTTTTATTAATTTTTTTTTGTTGTTATAAGCTTGGCAGGACTACATCTTCATCATGTCTAATATATCACCCCGATTGAGATCGTGAATTGAACTAGTGACTTCATATCAAAGACCATCTTTACAGAGCACCTGATCATTTTTTTTTTTGACTGTAACGGTTAGTTTATTGAAGGGCGACAAAATAGCTACCACATGCTTTTTACATTGGGAAAAATTCCTCATTTTCTGTTCTCTCTGATTTCTTGTTACACAGTGAGTCCATGGGCATTCTTTGTCACAGAGTCGCCTTTTGTGGAGAGGAAACGCAGAGTCTCTGCCTGAAGAATCTGAACATCATTAACGAAACTTTTGTCTTGGTTGATACCTGTTACTTCTGGAAGAGTTCTGAGATTGACTTGCTTCAACGTGGAGAATGAACTGCCGTCCTCTATCTCTGTTGCCAGCGGGACATTCCGGATCTGAGTTGCTTCAACGTGAACTGGCGTCTTCTGTCACTGATCTTCAATCTCAAACTAACCTCCACTAACGATCTTGCTTGTCTGCGCTTCTGATGGTCTGTAAGTCTGTAAATTGAAACCCTGTTCTGCGCTAATGCAAATTTCAAATTTCCTTTTGAAGGAGGCGATTCGATGGAACCATTGGAGAAGGAGTAGCCTGACACAAGATCATCTTTCTACAGTAAATCGAAAAGCCTAGAAGGGTTATGCTGAATTGGACCAGACTTATTGCTGCCCTTCTTGGTTTTCTTCAGAAAAAAGATTGGGGATCCAGTGAAAACTTTGTTTCTTCCTGGAGCACACCTGTACATAACATTCATCCAATCAAACCCACCATGCTCAAGTCGGATCCTGTTTGGAGCAGATTGTATAGGGCCATCAAGAAACAGAGGATCCAATTCGTCTTACTTTTCTTGGTTGCCTGCTCTTGTAGCTTGGAGTAACTGATTCCTGGAAGGACTGCAAAAGCCTGAAGGGTATCCGAGGTATTTGGTTCAGTATTTGATCCCCAATACATCTTAAATAACATATTTCCTGGATGAGTCTATTAAGGGATGATGCAGAGGGATTCCTCAAAGTTAACTGAGAGGGTTCTTTGGCTTCTAGCTGAACCAAGATTGGCTTCCGAATCAGCTTGGGAATTTAGCTGCCTCAATATGTGGAAAAAGGAGATTTTCCGAAACTTAGCCAGCATGAGTCTAATTTTCTTGAGAATTCGGCCTAAGTGGATCTGCAACTGATTCGAGGAAGAGTTCATTGCTTGAATGATGAGCCGAGAGTCTCCGAAGACCATCAGTGATTGAATATTCCGTTTAAGAGCCAGAGTCAGCCCCTGCCACAAAGCTAGTGCCTCAGCTCTATTGTTTGATTCGATTCCCAGACCCCAATGATATCTGAGTAAAGCAGAACCGTCGGGATTTAGTAGAACTCCACCTCCACCCGCAGCTCCTGGATTGCCTTTAGAGGCCCCGTCGAAGAATAGACAATGGTCCTCTAGTGCCGATCTCCACTTTAGAAATTCCTGTTCTTCCAGGCGAATTTCCCACCCAGCATGGCAAGTGGCTGGAGTAGTAGGGATGGATTGATTGTTCGGAACAAAATCTTTCAGCCACTGCTCCTTCTCATTGTCCAGTTTTGCTTCATTCCTTAAGGCTGGCTTAGCTTCCAGTGTCTCTCCCAAGATAGCTTTAATTTTGGATATAATGTTGTTTGAAGTGCAGATTTCTCCTCTGAAAATTCTGTTATTCCTTTCTAGCCATAACTTCCAGCAGATGTATTTAGGGGTCCACATCCAAGCAGTCTTAAGAAGTTTTTTTTTTTTGAGATAGAATGATGAAAGCTTGGCCCATTCGTGAAGCAGGGTTGGCACATTTCTTGGTAGCTCAATCTTGTCCACCCTTCAACTCAGAACCCCCTTCCAGACTGCCTTGGCAAAGAGGCACAACAACAACAGATGATCAACTGTTTCTTCCTCTGATATACATAAAGGGCATCTGGAAGGCCCTTCCATTCCCCGTTTTCTCAGGTTGTCTCCTGTGAGAATACTGTTGTGAGCGAGCGTCCAGCAGAAGAAGTCTATTTTTGGAAGAGAAGGAAAGCTCCATATGAATTTCCATTGCGTTGGGTCTGGGGCAACATTCGGGACATCAATTAAACTTTTGTATCCTTCAGCAACCGAGAAGTAACTAGTATGGGAGCCCCACCCTCTTTTGTCCTTGGCTGTTGCTGACAATGGGGATTTTCCTTGCAGATTGTCTAAAAGTAAAGAAGCTTAAGCTTGCAAATGGTGTGGTACCTCTCCAAGATTCCAGCTGTCCCATCTTCTGTCAGCATCCTCCGTCCAGTTGGAAATGTCCCAAAGTGTTTCTTTATTGTTGGAATGCAGCCATAGTTTAATATTTGCTAGGTCTTTTATATGATGAAGCGGCTGGACTCCAAGAATATGGTCTTTCCAAAGTCTTATTTTTCTCCCATTACCTGGGATCCAGTAGAGGTTGGAGCTGAAGTTGTCCAGAGCCGCAATACAAAGCTTGGATATTGGGGAACCTTTGGAGATTTTTTGAGGAAGGTCCAGACATCTCAAATGTTGACCTTGAAAGTATTTCTTCCACAGTACTTTCTTGCTCCAACTTATTTTCCCTGCCACAATATTCCACAGAATTTTTGAGCCTAGAGCTAGATTTTGGGAAGCCAAGTCTCTCATTTGCAGACCTCCTTCTATGAATGGTCTCTTAATGGTATCCCAATTTACTAAATGAAGCCTTCTTTCATTATTTTTCCCCCCTTCCCACAGGAATCTCCTCAGCATACCATCCATTTTACTGAGAAAGGTTTTGGGGGCAAGGAGAATGGAGTGCTGAAAAAGAGGCATGCTTGTTAAGACAGATTTTATAAGGATAATTTTCCCAGCAGTGTTCAGCCAGGAGGCTCCCCAGGCATGTATTCTGAGCTTAAGCTTGTCCAAAAGGGGAATCCAATGGGAAACTTTAGGGATGGATCTGAAAATAGGGATCCCAAGATATTTGAATGATTCCCAGTCTTGACAGATTTTCATTTCAAGAAGCCTAGCTATGTCAGCAAGATTTTTAGTTGAGCAATTCCAGCCATAGATTGTACTTTTTGAATAGTTAATATTGCTGCCAGATGCTTCCTTATAGATGTCTAGTTCCTTTTTGAAAGAACTGGCCGAATTAATGCTTGCTCCACCTAGAAGCAGTGTATCGTCAGCAAATTGGGCATGGTTTATTTCTTTGACATTTTGCACCATTCTAAGGCCTGGAAGAATTTGGATTTGCTGACAGAAGTCAAGCTGGAAACTAAGCACAGAGGCTTGAATAGCATAGAGAAGTGGGGACAACGGACAACCTTGTCTTAATCCCCTGGAGGCTGTAAAAAATTCAGTCGATCTTCCATTTACCAACGGGGCAATCCAACGAGAGGCAATGCGGGCTTTCACCCAATTTGTGAAGTTTGTTGAGAAGCCCATTTTTGTCATAACAACTAACAGGAAGTCATGCCTCACCCTATCAAAGGCATTAGCCAAATCGAGTTTTATTACCATTCCTTTCTCTTTTCTCTGGCCACTTGAATGAACTGCCTCTTGAACCAGCACAATGTTATTCAGTATCTTTCTCCCTTTGATGAAGCCTCCTTGGTTCTCCGGTATGATGTCCGGAAAAATATTCTTAAGGCGTATGGATATTATTTTGGTAATCAATTTATAGCTAGTATTGCACAACGAAATGGGACGAAATCTACTGAAATCTGAAGCTCCTTTTTCTTTTGGAAGCAATGCCAGGAAGGCTGAATTGGTGCTGCCCCTATCTTTTCGCATACTTGGGACTTCCTTACCATTCTCAGAAGGTCTTTGTTGATAATTGACCAGCAAGACTGAAAGAACCTAGCAGTGAACCCATCAGGCCTTGGCGCTTTATCCGGTTCCATGCAGTCCAAGGCTTTCTTGAGCTCGTCCATGCTGATCGGGGCAGTCAACATATTATTGACAGGGTCATGCACACAGGAGGAGATTAGATTATACGGATATGCTTGAGGATCTATAGGCTGGTCATCAGGTGCTGAATAGAGATATTTAAAAAAGGAGAATGCTGCTCTCTTGATGCCTTCAAAATCATTAACCACTGTATCTTGGATTTGGATTTCTGAAACATTTTTGAATTGCTTTCGAGCTTCGGCATGTTTGTGGAAAAAACTAGTATTTTTGTTGCCGGCCTGTAACCATAAATTTCTAGATTTTTCTCTCCAGTACTCCTCTTCGTCCCTACTAGCTTTATGAAGGGCTTTTTGCAACTCAACTTCTTTTTGGAGCAGACTTTGGGTAATAACTGAATTCTCCATTGAAGATTGGAGGGCAGCAAGGTTTTCTATAGACTCTTTTCTCTTGGCAGCAGGTGTTTTCAAAACTTTAGCCCACTCCTTGAGCCTTCTCTTAAGAGCCTGCAACTTTTCTTCCCATACGAAGAAAGGGGATCCCTGAATTTTCCGGTTCCAGACTTCAACAACCACCTCATTGAACCCCTCTTGCTGAATCCATAATGGACTAAATCTAAATGGAATGGGTCCGAGAAAGCCATCCATGGAGAGCTCGAGACTTATTGGTTTATGATCGGAGGTGCAGTTGGGCAGAATTTTGGATGATGCCATTAGCCCGCTAGTAAGGAAGGAGGTTTGGACAAGGAATTTGTCCAAGCGAGCAGCTATATGGCTGGGGCCTAATCTTTTATTAGACCAAGTGTATTTCCCAGCTGAAGGTTTGATGTCCTCCAAATCCGAGCCGATTATGATGTCTTCTACCCATTCTCTGGCAGGGTCCCTTACAGGTGATCCACCTTTTTTCTCTTCAGCAGCTAGAGTTACGTTCAGATCCCCTGCAATAATGATATTTTCTGGACTGTGCAAAAGAAGAAAGGACTGGAGCGAGTCCCAGCAAATTTTTTTCTCCGATGGTAAGACCAGAGCATAAAGGTTAAATATACTTACTTGTTGACCGGAGTCTTTGTGAAGGAGCTGAGTGAAAATCCAGTGCTGGCAACTTTCTTCTTGAATCAAGTCGTATTTGGAGCTGTCCCAGAAGGAGGCGATCCCACCAGAGGCACCTCTAGCACTGACAGCTCTTCCAGGGCCTTTGCGCTAGAATGTTTTGTTGGTTTGGAGGAGAAGAGTGTCCTCCATCTTTGTCTCCTGGATGAGAAAGATTTCAGGCATATGCAACCTTACAATGTCTTTCAGGGCCTCTTCTTTCAGCCTGCTACCTAATCCTCTGCAATTCCAGGAGACGTATTTCATTATTTACAGGAGTGGGGGGGAGTGGCTCCTTTTGGAGCCTTGTTATTCTTGTGCCCGGATTTGGTATTCATCATTCCCTTGAGAGTTTTCTGGGAACCTTGGAGAACATCCCTGTAGGTTTTCTCCTCTCTCTGTTTCTTCTTGGATTTTCGGCCCCTGGTTGATTTGATAGGGGAGATTTGTAAGCTGTCTGATTCGGATTCTCTTTCTTCTGATTCTTCTCCTGAGTCAGAGGCAAGACTAATGTGCTTGTCGTTGTTTGGTTTTTCCCCTTGATCTTCTTCTTTGGTATCTTTCCTTTTCTTCGGCTGACAATCAGTTTCTTCATTTTTCTCTGAGGCCTCCCCCTTTTCAGTTGTGGATGGGCCTTCATTTGAGACTGGTTTGGTTTTGTCATTAGGCTGGGGATTCCCCTTTGGTCCTGTCTGCTTCTTCTCATTTGGCTTTGAGACTACCTTTCCCTTTTTTATTTCCTTCCATCCTTCTTCTTCCTCTTTGTCCCCTGATGGTGCTTTGGGGCAGTTTCGTTGAAAATGGCCGTGTTCATGGCAGATTCTGCATTTAAATGGAAGTTGCTCGTAGTCCAGCTTCTGGAAATGGTGCCAGTCTCCCACTGTCAGCTTGATGGCTTCCGGTAGTCCAGCTTCTAGATCAACTTCCACGCATATTCTGGCGCAGGTGTATTGGCCCTTGTTATCAGCTTTGTCGATGAATCTGCCCAGTCCATTTCCTATCTTTTGCAGTGCTTGATAGCTCCATCAGTGTATTGGCAGATTGGGTAACCGGACCCAAATAGGGACCTCCTTTGGCACATCGACTGAGGGGTCAAAGTCGGGTGTCCATTTATTCAGAAATAGACCTTGGTTTCCCATGAAATATGGGCCATTTTTGAACACCAGATCTCGGTCTTCCTTGGTAGTGAATTCGAAGATGAAAAAGCCCCTTCCAACCGCGTAGTTGATCATATTGTTTGGAAGCAGGGGTCTCCAGTTTCGTTGCACCCATTCATCAGTCGATTTTGTTGTTGGCCACCAACCCATAAACTGCCCTACTAAACCTCTGTCAGCCAAGGCAAGGGCGATTTTGATTGTTTGGTCTTCTGGCAGAGCTATTTCTGGAATTTCTTCTAGTTTTTTAACAAACTTTGGGACTTCAGGCTGCATTCGTTTTTTTCCTCTCTGTGATAGAATGTTCCTGAATGCTTCTGCTGGAGAAAGCAGAGGGGTGGGAGAGGGCTCCGCACCCCCTGCAGCAGCCATGGCGGCGGCAGATTAACGCAGACCTAGCAGATCTCATAACAAAGCGCGCACGGGTTTTTTTTTATCAATCCCTACAGAGTACCTGATCATTATCTATCAAGACCCCTAAACAATTTTTTATTAATTTTAAAAATAATAAAATATATAAAATTTTAATTTACTAATCAAAAAAATCATGACACAATTTGAATCACCAAAATCAATATCTTATTTAACTCTTGGAAAAAAAAAAAAAAAATTAATAAAAAAATTTAAACCTATTAGAAAAATATAAAAAATCATATTTTAAAAATATATCATATACCTAGACTTATTTAAATAACTTAAAAAAAATTAATAACTAAATTTAACCTGTAGAAAATACAAAAAAAACCATATTTTAAAAGTATATCATATATCACATCCCATGTGTTGAAGAATATTTAATATTATTAAATGATGCATTTTTTAAAGTAACATTGTGTGATTTTATATTTTTTTAAATCTATTCATATATTTATTGATTTTTTTTTAACAAGTTGAATACACCGACATTTCTCTATGAGCTTGGGTTAGGTAGATCCAACCAATCATAGAAGCATATTTTCACTGGCCTCCATCAAATTGAAATATAACATCTCTCTTCATGTGGTTGAGCACTTGAAAGCCTCCTCCACGACCGTAGGGCCTCCACCATTGCCCATAATAGTTTGTGCCTTGTGCATAACAGGGTTCAACTACTTCTGCAGGGCCTCCATCACTCGATGAGAGTTTGCCATATGTTAAATAGCTTGTCATATACCTTCGTATCCTACATTGAATATTATTTGTTCCTGTAGAAGTATGTGTTTGTTCATATCTACGATGTCTTTGTAGTGGAACCCATTTCCTGAAATTTTGGGTTTTGTGCTCTAGAGGTGTCATAAAAATAAGCTCTCTTTCTGGTTTGTTTTCCTGAATAAAGAATATATTTAGCTAACGATTGCCTTGGATGGTTCTAAGGCAGATGAAGCATGCCAATCACCTTCTCAGGGAAAAACCAAAATGGAAAAGATGATAATTTCCAAGAAAACGATGGTTCATAGGAGCAGAAGAACAACACTACTTCTAGAGATAGTTCTAGTGCTAGGTGAGTATCTAAATCTGTCTTTGCATTTATTTGTTACTTCAAGTAGGGCATACCATTTCCAAGGGTTTTAAGGCTTGTATTGATTGGGTTGTCTTGCAATTTCTTGACTAGATAATCTTCAAAATATGAGTGCCACCTTACGTGTAGTGAGTTTTCTCTAAAATTTGTGTGCCAATTTATATTGTTCGCAGTTTATATGAAATGTGTTTGCTCTAAAATACTTGTGCTTTCATCCCTGTAGTGAGTTTGCTTTAAATTTTGAGAGTTGCCTTATTTTTGGCAGACAAATGAACAAAGAAAGGAAATTCATCATTGAAATCCTAAAATCCCTCGTAATCTTCCATTGATTCAAACATGTTGAAGCCCATTCTAACACAAGGGATACTATGATTCAAGATTTGTTCAACGCTATGATCGATAATGTTCAACGGAGGGAATCCCGGTCATTAACTGACTATTTAGGAGTTGGCAATGATTCAAAGGTTTTCGTCTCACTATTAGGGAGTTGAGCATTATCCAATATTTCTTTTATGGTAGGATCGACCATTTTTAGTTCAATATTATGGACGATGCTCACTTCCTAATAGTAAGCTAAAGCACTGGAGAAAAAGGGGTGCATGTAACAAATTGTGGTGATGGACGCTTTGTCAAGAAGGTTAGACCTATTGCAAGAAGATTGTGAAAATGTTTGGAAGATATTGGAATAAATGTGGGTATAATCCCTAGTTAGAGGTGTTATATTTTATTATTAGGATATGAGTTCACTAATGTTGGTTAAAGGTTTTAAGATCCAAATAACTAGTACATATGCATTTCATGAGTTATATAACATACTCAGTGTCTTTTCCAACATTTGGGTTTCAAGGTCTCTTAAAACTAGTGACAACACATTAATGTTTTTTTGACCTTTTTATTTTTTATTTTTTGGTATTGATTAAGTATTGTTGTTTTGGCTGAATGATTTTCTTTATGATCATTGTATTGGTTAAATGTTCCATTTTCTTATGTTTTTTTGAGAGGATGAATCTTTATTATCGAAGTTTATCATAATGTTTTATTCACTTGTTTGTAATAGACACTATAATTATAAAGTTAGGTTAAGGACAATAAAAACCAAATACAAGGCACTTAGCATATATTCCGGCCTATTGAATAAGTACATTGAGTCCAGTTATGGACTAAAAAAACCAACTCAAGGTATGTAGTATATTACATTTTATTGAATGGAATACTAAAAACTTGGAACACATATTTTCTTTTTTGAACAAATGTTAGGTTAGAAAATAAATTATTCAAATTAGGAAAAAATTCAAGGACAATAACTTACTCACAAAAAACATAGTATGAACATAAAATTTAACAAATACAACAATTATATAATCACAATATCATATGATAATTATGTACACTAGACATCTCCTTACTGACACTAGTCAGTCAGGTGCAACCTATGTTGGTTCATGTGTTTTTCCTATGGTTGTGTGGTTTGAAATATGCTTGCAGTATTTACATTCAAGTATTGAGTTTTACTATTGCATTTTGTTCTAGAAAATATATAACCATTAGTAACTTATCATGTTTGGACTTCAAACCAACGAAATGCCTTGGTAATATGATCTCTATTTAAATTAATTAGATATCCAAAATGGAGATATATGAAACTTGCATTGTTAATTGGGATTATCTCGAGTGGTTGGGTAGAATGGTTGGTTATCTCCCCTAGCTAAGTTCAATTCCCTGCGAATGACATGATGATGAGAAATATCAAGTTGTAATGGCTATGTACCTATGAATATTGTTGTATTGACATGATGATGAGAAATATCAAGTTGTAATGGCTATGCACCTATTAATATTGTTGTATTGACACTCACTTTCACCCTTGGGTTGAGAGAAAAGATGATTTCCACTGGAAAAAATCTAAAACTATATATATATATATATAGACAGGTATGAGGATTATTGAAAATTCCTATTCTTTTTTTAGAAGGTTGCTGTGATTTTGTCAATATATTTTTTATTATCACTGACCATGTTAGGGTCCTATAAATTATAGGATCTCAAGGTGATGGAACATTTTCTATTTGTATTTTCATATTGTACATAAATTTCAATATTCAAATGATTTCCAAAAATATATGAAAAAAGAAAATGAAAAGAGGGTATGTTCAAAAATAAATAAATAACCCCACAAAAGAAAAAATAGAGAATAATACGGAAAGTGCTGCAAGTCTAAATGCTACTACTGATAAGTTAGTTCTTTTAGCTCATTATCAAATAAGGTTGTGTGCAAATTGTTTTTGAATGCCACAATGACTAAAGTTTTGTTCAAATCATACATTTTAATCATGTTTGAACACATTTCAATTTCTGTTGAATAGGTTAGTGAATAAAGATTTACTAAACAATTTAATCTTGGTAAATCATTAGCTAGGTAAAAATAAAATGGATTCAACAGTTTAATCTGAA
Organism: Pinus taeda; assembly: GCA_000404065.3. Classification (NCBI taxonomy): domain Eukaryota; kingdom Viridiplantae; phylum Streptophyta; class Pinopsida; order Pinales; family Pinaceae; genus Pinus; species Pinus taeda. The sequence continues at coordinate 164,686 of APFE030735705.1, read as the reverse complement.
TCAATGGTGAAATAAGTCATAGGATAAGGTAGATTTTCATAAAAAAAAAGTGATATGGGTTTGCTAGTTTAAATGCACCCCGCAAAGCAAGAAGAGGAAAAATGTTAGCTTAGAAAAAAAATTGAAATGAGAGGGTAGGTAGAAGTACAATGGTGATTTTAGGAAAAGCATGAAAATTTTATCCTAAGTGAAATGTTAAAGATATTTTCATGTGCAAGAGAAAGGCAAAGGGATAAAGTTTTTATTCTAAGGTTCGGTATATCAAAATATATTTGTTACGTTTATCCACTATTCCTAAGTTTCACCACCCGAAAATCATTCCCCCGCTTATATATTTCGTTCATTCCCCTACCCCACCACATGTCCATTGAATCACGATAAAGTACCACCAGCTATCACCTTATCCTAACCCACGTTTTTCACATCCAACGACTAATATAATGTTTCGGCCCCACCTCACCATCTAAACTTTACGGTCTCGAGTGGGGGGGGGGTCCAAAATGGGTAGTATTGAAGCCCAGACCCACAACAATGTGGCATCGTCTTGTGCTTTCGCACCCCCCCTTGCCAAAATCATTAACCACCTTAGGCTCCCTCTGAAAATGGTTTTTTTTGCCACATGAAACAACCGCCCTATCCGTTACACTCACTCCAATCCCCTCTCGCCACCTCATCTATCCGTTGCTCTCGCTAATCATGTCCACTCGCTCCAAAGTAACCCGTTAAGTAATTTAATTACTTAATAGTTAATGTAATAGGCCCGCACAATCATCAACAGGAAGCCAAAAAACTATAAAGTCTCTCCTTTTGCCCATTCACTAGTTACTGATATCATACTCTGCTTATATCATTTTTCTGTGACAAGTCTATCGATTCAAATCACAATAGTTTAACCCTGCCCAGGATTACACCAGCTAACTGCCTTTCAGACTAGTCCCTTTGTTTTCGTGTCTTCTCGAGACCAAGTCCATTTCTGCACCCTATAAACCTGCACAATCCAGATTTCACCAGTGCCTCAGCCTAATTCGATCAAGCCTCCTAAAGATAAGGCACATGAAGAACCTTGAGCCCTTTGATCAACCCTTCGATCGATTTTCATCATATTCCTTTGGCGGATAGATAGGACTAAGCTTCGCTAAGGCTGATTCTGTGATTGTAGTGCCTAGATGGTAGAAGCCAACCTCAAGGAGAAAGCGAGGCAAATTTTGCATCCTCGTCCAATTGATTCAGTTGAAGACAATCAGAGCTTGTTCAAAAGTAAAGACGGGTACATATCACACATTTTATCAAACTTCCTCCCATTGGTAAGCTCTCAATCATTACCAATTTTAGATTTCGCTATTGAAGAATTTCTGTTGAAAATAATCTATGTTCATCTCAAAGTCTTAGATCTCTGATCCTATTGAGTCTGACCCTGCTAAAACGCTGGCTTCTAAAAGATACACTAGGTCAAACCCTAACCCTAATCCTCCCTCTGTAGTTGATAACCCTGAGAGGTTGTTGAGAAAGCCTAAAGTCCCTATCCCCGAGACCGAAACCCCTAAATTGGAAAGGACCACTTCCTTGCCAGGTAAACTGCATAGTATTGAGGATATACCTTTCGACATTAAATTTGAGTTATCCTTGTTCTGATCAAAGTCTGAGTCTAGTATTACTGAAGAAGTTCTCGATCCTATAAAGTTTGACTCATATCTTTCTGTCTCAAAGTCATTGTTTAACTGACCTTCTGCTGCTTCTCAGTCTTTAAAACTCGAGCATGAGGTTTGGTCAAATTTTGACAAACTTCAAATCCTAGCAGTTTAGTTACAGATCACTATTGAAAAGGCTTATATTCAGTATCAACTTGAGCTCTTATCTTTTGCCACACCCTCTACTACACCTCCAAAAAAATCCACCTCACCCCCTCCATCTTCATCTCAACCAACACAACCCATTGTAGTTCCCATCCACCTTTCCCCGAGAGTTATGGCGAGATTTGCACCACTGGTGTTACTCGGTCAGTTGGCAGCTTTACCTCAAACCTACGGTTAGAGGCTTCCTCTATTTGATGGCAGCCCTGGAGTCACAGCACATCATCATATTGATAATATGGCTGATTTCATTGACTTAGAGGAAGTCGATGAAGATGGTGCTAAAATGACACTAATATCCCAAAGTTTTTTGGGAGACATGAAAAAATGGTTTCGAGGTTTGGCAGCGGGCTCTATTAATTCTACAACCAAGCTTAATGAGTTGTTTTTAGCCAAATGACCTGAAAAGAAGAATCCATTACAGATCTTAGCTGAATACAAAACTTTGAAGAGGAATCCTAATGAGACTATTCAAGAATTCACCATAAGGTTTAATCAGATTTATAAATCAATTATGGATAACATGATACCTCCACCTGATTTGGTGCTTTAGCACTGCCCGGATTCTTTTGATCCAGAGATGGCTTATCAATTGAGGGAAAGAGATCCCACCACTCTAGAAGACATGCAAAACAATGCGTAAGTGTGGAGGCAAACTTGATGATTAAGAAATCTCAATTGAAGCATGAGAAACTGGAAAAAAGAGTGACCATCAAAGAAGAACCATCTTCTTCCACAAATCTTAAGTTAAATGCACTGATCTAGAAAATGGAGAGAATGGCTGACCGGATGATAAGTTCAGACAGATCTCAAGAGCCTCAAGTTAGAAATCCTAACTTCAGAATTCAACAACAACCTCAATATAGAATAAAACAAAGAGAGTAGAAAGCTTTTGAAGCATCTACATCTCAACAACTAGTTCGAACACACTTGCAGCAGAATTATGCTCAAGGTGAATATCATGATGAAACAAACCTGATTGTTGAGGAAAATTACTTCTTTAGGGAAGATCGCCATCCCATTTTCTTGACTGAAGATGAGAAGTATGTCGATAAAGGGAAGGATCCTAAAGATGAGGATACATACTGGCTAGTGATAATGCATTGGAAACCCAAACCAATGTTTATCAAAGAGGATATTTGAATGTGCTCAGTTCTCAACAGAAACAATATTCTTTGAGGAATAAAGATGTCCCAGTCACTCCTATTCGGGAGAGGACATCACAACAGAAAGATATTCAACAGAAATCAAATCTTCAAGGGGTTCAAAGCAAAGGTAAAGAGATGGCAGTAGTCAATCAAAGAAAAACAAAACAGTCGTCTATAAGCAGTCCAAATAAAGATCATGACAGTCAAAGTAAGGATCAGATACCAAGGGATCTGCCTGAGAGGAGATAAAATGTATAAAAAGAGGTAGATAATTCTAATTCCTTCAATTTGGAAATTGAAATTTCAAAGTTGAAAGTGTCAATCCATCTTACTGAACTAGTAAAAAATAGCCAATACAAGTCTGATATAGTAAAAATGCTCAAAGTTGATCCTATGTCTGACATGGTTAACATTGAAGATGACTAGCCTAAATTGATTTTTGGTCCATCCGTAGATGGTCAGTCAGGAGATAGTGAAGTTCCTCCATTTTATCTCAATTTGAGAATTCACCAATTTAGTCTTCACAACTCCATGCTTGACTCCATAGCCTCTCATAATTTAATTCCAAAAGCCATCATGGAACGATTGGGTCTAGATATAACTTGTGAGTATCATGACTTGTATTCTATTGATTTTGGTAAGGTTTGTTGTCTTGGCCTAATCAAAGATTTGGTAGTATCCTTGGATCAAATCCTTGGTAAGAATGTTTTAATGGATGTGGTGGTAGCTAATATACCACCACGGTTTGGCATGTTATTGTCCAAATCCTGGGGAGCTAAATTAAGAGGCACACTGCAGTTAGACTTCTCCTATGCTACCATTCTGGTTTTCGGACAATTGAGAAAGTTGTACCGGGAAAACAAAATGAAGTTCATGATAACAAGCAAGAATAAGCCTAATAATCATTCTATAAATGTTGTACATACAGATGTAGAGTCTTTTATTTTGTATAATGGTAGTGGATTGAACGATGTAGATAGTCAGCTAATAGAAATTAAAGATGTACCAGAGATTCTATTGGATAAAGACATTTTCATATCAAGGAAAAGAAAATCTGCCAAGTTCTTCCGAACAACCGTCAGAAAAGGCACAAAAAGGTTCGAATCAGCCATCCGAGAAGGTAATGGAAACTTTAGAAGAGTCTGAAATGAAAGTTCATAAAATTGACCCAAAACAGAAAAAAGATGTTCAGCTCTTGGAAGAGGAAAGTGGCCTTTGGACCATGGAATTTGATGGTGCCCTTGGGAAAGATGGAGTAGGTATTGGCATTTGGATTCGAAGCCCACATCATCATCAGCAAGGTAATCTCCCTCAACATGCTAGATTGTGCTCATACAAGTTAGCTTTTGATTGCACTAACAACGAGGCGAAATACGAAGCGCTAATCACATGTTTGAAGATCTTGAAAAAGTTAGGGGCATGAAGAATTTCCATGTATGGTGATTCGGAACTTATAATCAAGAAATTTAAGGGTGAATATCAAGCTCACCATCCACGAATGAAATAATATAGAAATGTGGTTTTAGACATTCTTAAGATATTTTCTGACCATACTCTTTCAGTTGTACCAAGAAATCAGAATCTTATGGTGATTCATTAGCTACAACTGCAAGTAATTTCAAAATCCCCATCTTTTCAAACAAGAAGTTTGAGATTCATGTGAAACATCGGCCCTCGGTTCCTGACAACTTGTGATGTTGGCAAGTATTCTGGGATGACAAACAGGTGAACAACTTTCTTCAGAGTGAAGGAGAGTTTGAAAATTGTTCTATGGATGAAATCTATGATGAAGATGATCAAGTCATCGAAGCAACCCAATTTGAAATATTACAATTGAAGGACAGTAATATTTTGAAAGGTCTTGTACCTTTGGAATATTTGTTTGATCAGGATGATGTAGCAAGGAAGCCTACATTGGTTCCTACAAAGAAAGGTGTCGAAGATGTAAGCATCGGAACAACAGACAAACCAAAAATGACCAAGTTGTCCAAAACATTGTCTCTTGAGGTAAAATAGAAATGCATTCACTTATTGTCTAAAATTTTCGATGTTTTTGCTTAGGATTATGCAGATTTAAAGGAGTATGATAAGAAAACAATTCAGCATACCATCCCAATCAAGCCCAATCAAAAACCCTTCAGACAAAGGCTAAGGAGGATTAACCCAAGGTTGCTTCCATCCATAGAGAAAGAAGTTAATAGAATTTACAAGGCAGGCATCATTGTTCCTATCAGATTTTCTAATTGGATATCGAACCTAGTCCCGACGAGAAAGAAGATCGAGGAGATTATGCTCTCCGTAGACTTCAGAAATTTGAACAAATTGTCTCTGAAAGATAATTACCACTTCCAAAAATGGACCATATCCTTCAGAGAGATTTGGGCACCTCTCGACTGTCACTTTTGGATGGTTACTCTGGTTACAATCAAGTCTTAGTGCATGAAGAGTCACCACACCTTGGGGCACATTCAAAAATGCCAAGATGCCATTTGGTCTCAAAAATGCAGGGGCCACCTTTCAGCGTGCCATGGACATAGCCTTTTCAGATGAGAAATATGTTTTCTTAGTTGTATACTTAGATGATGTAACCATGTTTTCACATTCAGATGATGAGCATTTGCATCATTTAAGAGTCATTTTCTAGAAGTGTAGGAAGTTTGGGATCTCTCCCAATCCAAAGAAAAGTTTGTTTGCCATGGAGGAAGGTAAAATTCTCGGCCACATCATTTCAAAAGATAGCATTAGGATTGATCCTTCATGAGTAGAAGCCATTCAACAAATTGACTTCCCTCGCAGGAAAAATGAGATCCAAGCATTCATTGGTAAGATGAATTTCTTACACGGATTTATTCCTAATTTAGCTTAACATCTTAGAGAAATGACCAATATGTTAAAAAAGGATAATGAGGTGAAATGGTCTGAAGAAGCTCGCAAGTATTTTCATGCAGTGAATCTTGCCTTAACCACTGCCCCTGTTTTGATTAGTCCTGATTACACTAATGATTTTATCATATTTTCATTCGCTTTCGAGCATACTACAGTTTTGATACTAATGAAAAAAAGGGATAAGATTGAGTTTCCAATAGCATTTTTTAGTCGCAACATCAGGGATACAGTCCTTAAGTACAACATCATTGAGAAACAGGCCTTGGCTTTGGTAAAGGCGATCAAAGATTTCAGAGATTACATTTTACATTCACATACTCTTGCTTATGTGCCTAATGTAGTGGTAAAAGAAGTCCTTGTGCATAATGACCGAAAGGTATAAGAGGTAGATGGATAGCAGCACTATTAGAATATGATTTTGAGATCAAGCTGACAAAGCTGATCAAAGGTCAAGGCTTAGCCATGTTGCACGAAATTGTCACTTTGACATTCTGCAATCAATATGAGTCTATCACCACTCATACCTTCCTCCTTTGCAAATCTTAAACCTTAGTTCTTCATGTCAAGCCTTGAAAATAAGAGAAAGACCTTAAAAATCTCTAAATTCTGGTTTCACACTTTCTCTTAGCATTACCTACGGTACCGCACCTATTGGTCATGTCCCCTGCGCCCCTAACCGCTCTGTATTTGTGTTATGGGTGCAAACCCCTGTAAAAGTTAAAAAGGCGCAATTACATTCTTAAAAACTCACTTTGAGTCATTTCTGGAAGCTTCTAGAGGGAATCTTGCAGTGGCAAGTTCGCTCCTTGAGGGTTCATGCATCCCATACCTTAAGGA